>CM054141.1:6540985-6585985 GCA_028751875.1 Rapana venosa
CATCAATGATATTGGTAACCCCAGTGTGCCATTTTCTTCAGTGGACATAGGGTATGCACACAGGGTCAAGACTGGTGCTAACCGAAATGAACCCCGTCCAATCGTTGTCACATTCTCGCAATGAAAGAACAAGCTGGGTTCAAGGCTCACTACTGAGGCTCAGGAATGTGCGTGAAAGCCTGAGAAAGGCGGGGTACATAGTTTCTCATGACCTGACCAGACGGCACAACTGGCTGAAGGAAAAAGAGGATACTTAATGAATGGTAAACTTATTGTTAGAGAATCACGGAATCTTGAATATGGCAATCAGTACTGGTATGGAACAGATGGAAACAACAAACGATGATGAGGACCACACATTCAATAATGGGAAGAGACAACACAGCGGTGACAAGCATCGGAAATCTTTCCATTGGCAGAGTTACGGAAAAGAAAACTACGTTACCAGCAATGTCACAAGACATGACAAGTGGTACCGGCATAGCACACCAGACCAGAGACACTCCTCTGCCTTTGCCGAGGAAGGGGAAGGTCAACATGCTGGAGATGCTCACCAAGTCAAGAGTGCAACTGACCACGCCCACTTTACTTCCCAGAGGATACATTCCGTGGAAGCAAAGCAGCAGATTACAGAAGTCCTCTCAGAACTGTCAGAAACCCAGATTATTCTCTCATAACTCTAGACAACACAGGTAACATGGAACAAATTACAAACACCTCAGCGACCATTCAAACACAAAATAATGTCAATACTGGCACATGTTCAAACACTGTCGCCATAGATAAGCACAAACAGCAAGTTCAGTGTGAAATTCACAAAAGAAGTGACGGAACATTACCAACCCCAGTTACTCTCCTCTTTCAAACAACAACCGGAAAGCAGGATGTGCGTGCTGCACTTCCAGACACTGACATTATCTGAATGTCTGGCGAAAAAGGTAATCCCACCTCAGTCAGAAGGAATAATAGCACAACAGACCAGATGAAGCAGAAGTCTAGCACCCCGCTCTCTGCCTGTGCAGGGAAAACCACAAACACTCTGAGGAATCAGTAAGAGGAGGTGACCCCTGAACAGAACACTCAACGCAAATACAAATGATCAAGAACAGAAAGAGTGTACACTTCCTCTGGAACAGATACCCAGCAAGACGCCAAATCACCACAGCAGGACGTCACCTCTGATCCACATCTTGCTGCCCCAGTCACTCCGAAGGTGGCACCAGGAGAGCTCCTGTACAGTGAGGCAGTAGCTACTACCACCGTTCCTTCGCCAAGACGCATGACTCCAACACGAGGTGAACAGTCCAGAGCCAGCCAGGACTCCAGAAAGTCTTCCTCCTTGCCATCCAGACTGACCATGCAGAAGCAGCGACTGAAAACTGGAGCAAACAGTTCAATCCACACATGGGTAACTAAACAGCCCTGCAACACCAGAACAACCAGGGGCCAGCCAATGAATGACTGGCAACGAAAAAGAAAGGGACTGACAAAGTTAGAAAATAGTGATTCAGCCAAAGCCCAGACATTATCCGAAACACTTCCCTCACAAATGGGACTGCCTCTTTCTTTTCCTACAACGTATGTGGCAACATGTCTAAGTTAAACGATTCTGACTTTTGTCATACATTACTTTATTTGATTTTGCTTGCTTTCTTGAAACATTTACCACACAAATCATATCAATGGATGTATTTAAAAACTTTACACAGTATTGTAGTCCTGCAGCTCAGCTTGCCAGAATGAGCCGGAAATCTGGAGGGGTTATTTTACTCCTTTGTAAAGGAACTGGATTCTATGGTAATCAAGCAACATTTTGTCTGCAACAGATATTTTCTTGATCTGTACATACATAGCTCCAGTGCAGTGTCACACTTTGAAAACGGCATTTCAGCTATTGAGTCTTGTATGTTAGACATTACAGAAAGATATGGAGATGTTCCTTTTATCATTTGTGATGACTTAAATGCCCGCACAGGAATCTCCCAGCCCTGTCGGGTAAATGATGCCAACTATTTCACAGAAACCCGTAAAGAAACATGTTATGCGGAAACAGATACAAGAAATTCACAGGATAGGGAACAAAATCATTACGGCCACATCCTTCTTGAGCTGGGGGACACAGTTTGATTTGTTTCTTGTTAATGGAACAACCAACGGAGATAAAGTTGGTAGTTTTATCTTTATTTCTAGCACTGGCTGCAGTGTTATAGATTATTTTACCATTTCAAGATCGCAAATCCATTTAATAAAAGACATGTTTGTAGATGAAAGAATAGACTCGCAACACATGCCAATAGTTTTAACATTAATAGGCAACTGTTTAAGAGAAATTGGAGAAAGTCCCTATACTGTTCAAAAACTAATTTGGAACCCTCAATATTCTGACAAATTTCAGAGTAATTTGCTGGAAACCAATTTCACTACTAACATTTTTTTTTAAGCAGCAGAGATGGTAAATCAAAATGTCAATTGTTCTATTGATCTGTTTAACCAGACATTAAGACAAGCATCAGAATGTATGCTGAAGCAACTAAAATTTGGATATGATAGATCAAAACAAACATGGTTTGATAGAGAGTGCAAAAAGACCAAAGATATTGTAAGTAGAGCTCTAAGAACTATGAGAAAAGATAGGACAAAAGAAAAACATTACAAGTATATAGAACTGAAAAGACAATATATCTCCTTACTCAAAATAAAGGCAGATGAGTACAAAACTGACCTTAGAAATAAGCTAATGAATGCTACAAACTGGTCCACTTTGAGATCTATTAGTGGTAAGCCAATAAAGAATTTAGGAAATGTGCAAAAAGATTGCTGCAGAGCCATTTTATTAATGTGCTTGAGGCAACACTACATCCTAAAATGTCAAGCTACAATTACATTGAAGAAAGGAAGACATTTTAGATTCGATCCGTCATCTGAAGCCAAAGAAGGACTAATTCCTGAAGTGTTCATTAATTCAGCTCACTTGATTTTTACCATACTTAGAAATCCTCTTCAATTACGCATTTTCTTCAGAAGAATATCCAGATTCTTGGAAAGAGGCAATCATACGTGGAAATCCTAATGACCCCAGCAACTACAGGGGAATATATCTCTTAAATAGTTACAGTAAGATAAATAGTTATATCTTTAATAAACGACTAGCTAAATTGATAGAGGACAAAAAAATTATAGGCGAAGAACAAGCGGGGTTTAGAACAGATCACAGTACCATTGACCACGTTTTCACACTGTTTGTTGTGATCAAAAAGCATCTGGAATCCAATAAGAAGTTATATGTTGCTTTTATTGATTTAAAAAAAAAAGCATTTGACTTTATTTCTCATAGTACATTATGGCCAATAATGATTAAAAATGGAGTTTCTGGCAAAATGCTAAGAGCGATGCAAAATATGTATAAAGTAGTGTAAGATGTAATGGTGGTTTAGGTTTAACGAAATGACAAGCCCGTTATTGGTTTCCATGATAATAAATGAACTATATCTTGATGTGATGCAGAAAGGCAAACATGGTGTTCAGCTTCATCCAGATGTTGTAGAACTATATTAATCATTTTGTTTACAGACGATGTGGCACTACTACCATATTCAGTAAGTGGTTTACAACATCAGTTAAATCTGCTAAGTGAAAATGCAAAAAGACTGAACTTACAAATCAATTTAGAAAAATAAAATATTATTGTATTTAGAAATGGTGGCTATCTTTCAAACCGAGAAAAATGGTACTACAATGAATGTGAAATTGCTAAATGTTGCGTCAAGAACCCCAAATAACATGATTTATGGTGAATCAGGCAGACTACCTTTGACTATATATGCAAAAAAAATGTCACCAGATACTGGCTTCACCTAACCAGGATGACAGAGGACAGACTGCCCAGGAAAGCCTACAAAATGTTAAAAAATGTAGACAATAGTAACAAAAAGTGCTGGGTTACAGATGTTCACAATATACTCACGAAGCATGGATTCGGTTTTATGTGAATAAATGGCGGGGTGGAAAACACTAAATGGTTTCTAGAAACGTTCAAAGAACGTTTGAGTGATTGCTGGAAACAAGACTGGCATAACAGGATTCAGGAACACGACAGATGGTCGGTGTACAGAAAGTTTAGAGCCTTATTTCAAGTGCATCAAAAACAAAAGACTGAGAGATATTTATGTAAGATTCAGACTGGCAATTACTGATATAAAAACTCATAAACTCCGTTATTCTAAAGAACTATTTGCAGATGTATGCTGCCCTTTGTGCAAAAACCACTGTGATGAATTTCATTTTTTTTTTTTATTCCACTGCCATATTACGGAAGAGCGAAGATTACAGAAATTAAACAAGATCCATATAGACAACAATTGTCTATTCTGAATAATGAGAAATACATGATTAGCATTGCGCGTTTTATTTATTACAGCTTCAAAGTAAGATTAGATGAGAAAGTAGTTTAAAGGATTTTTCTATCAGTTGATTTTGTGTTGTCTGAGCTGATGGCCCTATGATAAAAATGGCTTTGGTTTAGTTTTAGTTAACTGATATTCATGTACAAGTTATATGAGCGTGCAAACATTAAGGGTGCGTACGTGTGCGCGCGCGTGCGCGCGTGTTCTCGTGTGGTTGTGGTGTGTGTGTGTGTGTGTGTGTGCTGTAGTGTGGTGTGGTGTGTGTAAGTTGTGTGTGTGTAGTTGTGTGTGCATGTAAGTGTGTGTGTGTAAGTTGTGTGTGTGTATGTGTGTGTTGTGTTTTGTGTGTGTTGTGTGTGTGTGTGTGTGTGTGTGTGTGTGGTGTGTGTGAGGTGTGTGTGTGGGGGTGGGGGAGTTGGTGTGCGTGTGTCTGCAAGTGTATCAACATTGTATGAGCACGCGATCATGTGTATAGACGCATTGGCAATATGTTTTGTGCTTATTTGTGCGTACATGCATGGCCCAGGCCGATTTGCTTGTGTGTATGAGTGTATACGTGCAATTTTGTGTGTGTGTGTGTGTGTTTGTGTGTGTATGTGTGCGCGTATGTGTGTAAGTTGTGTGTGGGTGTGCGTGCGTACGTGCATGTGTGAGTGTTAACAATTCACAAGTAGCTCTCTATAGTTTGATTTTGTTTCTTGTTCAGCTGTAAAGGAGGCACATTTACTTGCCTTTTTCCCCCATGTATTTTCCATATCTGTTGCTGTTCATTGTGATATGAGCAATTTGCTCGAGTTCGAGTTCTCTCTCTCTGTCTCACGAGAATCTAAGTTTCCTCAAGTTTGGAAAACCGCTCATGTTTCTCCTATACACAAAAAAATTTCTAAAGACATCTGCAACAATTACTCTCCAATCTCTCTTCTCAGTCCCTTGAAAGGTATATTCACAAGCATGCTTCCCATTTACTAGCTACCAATAAATTAATCACTTTGCAGTGTGGAATCACTCCTGGTGACCACTATAAATCAGTTGCTATGCATTTGTCTTTTATTTGATTGTAAAATTACCACACAGCCAATATTCTTTGACATATTTAAAGCCCTTGACGGTCTTTGAGACAGGGGACTAATTTACAAGATGGAAGCATGTGGAATACGAGGCCGACTACTAAACCGGTTTGCGGATTATCTTTCTAATCACACCCAGGGAGTGGTAATAATGAAAAATCTGATTATCATCAGATTCTGCAGGTGTTCCACAAGGCTCGGTATTTGGTCCACTCTTGTTCCGTATTTATATAAACGATATTGTTGTGGACATTGAGTCAAAAATCAAACTCTTTGCAGATGATGCTAGTATGTACCCAACAATGAGCAATACAGATCTTGAAGCAGAATTGATTAATTCAGACTTGGATAAAATAAGTGGAAAAACAAGTGGAAGGTTAAATTCAATGAAGAAAACTTTTTATTTAATACGAGACAATAATCCAGTTTTACCCTTAACATTTAGTAACACACTTTTGCAGAGCACTCAACAACACAAACACTTAGAACTTTGTACTTCAGAAAAACTGAGCATGTAAAGAGCATAATTAATACTGTGACAATGCCTCTGTAAAAACTCTTAAAGTATAATTTCAACAGAAAAACCCTTGAAACTGTACAAATCATTTATTATATTACCTCACTCTAGCTGATATTATTTGGGATAACTGTACCTGTAACTCAAGCAAATTCTTTAGAAAATCTGCATCAGGAAGCATTAAGAACTATTATTGGAACTGCCAGTGGGACCAGCCACGAAAAGTTGTATGAAGATACAGGTAACAAACACTCTTATAGAAAGAAGGAATGAGGCGCAAAATTGTTTATTATTTTATTGTTAATAAAATGTTCCACCTATTTCTAATCTTGAAACTGCCCTTTGTTTCATAAAAAATCCAAACCAAAGGAGACCTTTTGGAGTTTTACAGGAAATATATCGAAAATCTGTTCCCCCTTGACTACTTCCTCGGAACCCTTTTTTAAAACGGGAAACTTCCTAAGACTCCAAACTTTATCTGTCAATATGTTTGACCCCCTTTTACCGGGGGATCACATGAACATCATCCATTGTCGTTTGCCCCTTTAATAAGTGATTTTGAATTATAAATTAACTCTGTTTTCCGGCCCAACCCCGGATGGAAAAGGGGGGTTGGGGCGGGGGCTAAAAACCCCACCCCAAAAAACAAACTGCTACGAAACGCCAAAAAACAGACCAAAGACTATTTTCCCCCCGGGAGGGGAAGGGGTCCCGCAAGGGGTTTATACGCCATGGGGTGAAACCCGGAGCCACGAACCCACAGGCGACCCCCCCCTTTTATCGACCAGACCATAAACGTCGAACAGGGAATGTGAGGACCAGTATGAAGGGGACAGAGATAAAACAAAACCCACTTTGCTTGCATCAGTGAGACCCTTTGGACACAGTCAACAAAGGAAACGCTCACGGGAAGATGCGCTTTTTTCTGCCATGAAAAAACAACCTCTATACACAGAAGGGTACGCTCATTTGTCAAAACAGCGCAGCAACCCGATGGGAGGGAAGCACAACAAAAAAAAAAAACATCGCGGCATCCTTCAGACAAAAGACAAATGAACACACCAGTTATGCCCAAACTTAAAGGGTATAAGAAGAAAAAATCAATTCTACGACAACTGCAAATCATTCCAATCCCCCAAAAAAATAAACATCCCATGGTAATTCCAATGCCAAGATCGACAAGACAACACGGGTCGGGGATGATGGAAGACACGGTTTAGGAAGAGAATAGAATGGCGAAGATTTGCAGATTTCGTCTACAACAACGGGAAATTTTCGGGCGCATTTTCCCCACAAAATACTAAGGCCACCTGGGTACACCAAATCATGTACTAAGAACCAGAGATTCAAGTCTCTACGTTTAAAGGGGGTAAAAGGGGACAACTTTTGCTTTTGGTGCCAGCGAAGTAAAGCAAAAAGGAACGGGAGGAATAACAACAAAGGGGCAAATAAACCCCACCCCTGCTGAAAACTCAAAGAAAAGAAAAAATTCAAGCTGTCCCTCACCAACAAGTACCAATCACAGAACGTTTGAGGAAGAGACGCATCGAGAGCCAGGAAAAATAAAGAGACACTGACGTCAATTTTCGGGAATAGGGCCCCAAGGGGTTCCCAAGAATATTGGCAGTCACAAGGGCAGATGAAAGAGAAAAAAAAACACATAAACAACAGCCACGAGCAAAAAGGGCCAAGGGCACAACAACTTCACAAAACCACAGAGAATCAAAAGGGGGCAAGAACAACAACCAGTACACGCAGCCGGCAAGAGGCCGGAACAGCAGCCAGTAAAAACAAAGCTGCAGTATGAAATCACTAAAAACCCAGGAAATAGCCGACACCAGTCAAAGCAAGAAAGGAAACATCATCCTGGGAACAGGGGGCACGAACAGAAGGGCAAGCATTTGAGGAACTCCTGAACAATCCCCCCTTTAAACAACCCCGCGATAGAGACCCCCAGACTAACTTGAGCAAAACCAAACCGGGGGGAAAAGGGAAGCATCAAAAGCTGAGAAATGGGAAGGGGCCCGGGCCGGGCAAAATACCACAAAGCACTCAAGGGAGACCGAGACCACGGGAGAGATCTTAACCCCCTCTTTGGAAATTGGAAAGGGGGAATACCAACAGACTGAAAGAGGGTACCCATAAAACTACCCAAAAAAGGGGAAACCTCACAACTGTGCCAACAATTTCTTTTTGATAATCTTTTTCGGGCCGGAAAGTCTTTAACAGGGCCCCTCGAGAGAAGAAAAATCATGGGCCTTCTCCTCGAGAACCAGGGGGGCCTTTTGCCAAAAAATCATGCTGATCAATTTCCACCTTGACACTGTTGAGCAATCTTTAGAGTGGAATCATCTTTTTACTCAACTTTGTTGATTTTTGAAAAGCATTCGGCAAACAAATCTCTGGAAAAATTGCTTTGCCACCATCGTGCCAACCAAAAAGGTCAATTTGCAAGAACTCCAAAAAATGACCTTCCGGGGGTCCATGGAGAACAACCAAAACACTTTTTAGGTGAAGACCGGAGTCAGACAAGGCTGTCTCCTGTCACCTTTCCTCTTCCTCCTGGCGATCGATTGGACCATGAAGACTTCTAACGGCATACAGAAGAAATGGAATCCAGTGGACACTGTGGACCAGCTGGATGATCTCGACCTTTGCAGACGACCTGGCCCTGTTTTCCACAGCCGCCAACAGATGCAGGACAAGACTACAGAACCAGCAGCCACCTCATTACAAGTTGGTCTCAAGATCCATGAAGGCAAAACCAAGATTCTCAAGATCAACGCAGTGAGTGAGGACCCAGTCACACTAAATGGGAAGGAGCTGGAAGAATGGAGACATTCACGTACCGGTAGCATCATTAACTGCAGGGCGGCACAGACGCAGACGTCAGAGCAAGAATTGGCAAGGCGAGGCAGCGTACTTGCGCTGAAGAACATCTGGAGCTCCAAGGTGGTGTCGACCCGCACAAAGATCAGGCTGTTCAACTCCAACGTCAAGTCAGTCCTACTATTTGGAGCGGAGACATGGAGGACAACAAAGACCACCATCAAGAAAGTGCAGACCTTCATCAACAGCTGCTTGAGACGAATCCTCCAGATCTACTGGCCCGACACCATCAGCAACGCAGACCTGTGGCAACGTACCAACCAGCTGCCAGCCGAAAATGAAATCCGGTGCAGGAGATGGGCATGAATCTGGCACACCCTGAGAAAGCCAGCCAGCAACATCACAAGGCAGGCACTATCATGGAACCCCCAGGGAAAACGAAAAAGAGGAAGGCCAAGAAACACCTGGCGACGCGACCTTGAGGCAGAAACCAGGAAGATGGGAGACAGCTGGAGAGAATAGCCCAGGACAGAGGACTCTGGCGGACTGTTGTCGGCGGCCTATGCTCCAGGGGGAGTGATGGGCCTAAGTAAGTAAGTATAGGTAAGGTAAAGGTAAAGGAGTCCCATAACCTATAAGGTCGTAGGGGAGCGAGGCGTCAGAGACCTCACTTCTCTAGGGCCAGCATATTGAGGGCGGCGCCCATCTCCTCTCCCTCGCTGCTTTACCTTCCCTGACCCTAAAGAGGGCAGGTACCCATTTACAGCTGGGTAAACTGGGGGAACTGTACTGAAGCCAAGGCGCGCAAACGGTCATCCATCCAACTGGTAACCACGCTCGACGCTGCTTAACTTCGCTGGGGGAAAGCGAGTGCTCTGACCACAGAGCTATATGCCCGTCCCCGTAAGTAAGTATAAAAGAAAGTTAATTGAAGATCCCTACTGGGCATGTCGTTGATGGAAATTCTGTCCCCATTACGACGCAGTACGTGAAAATACTATTTTTGACTTTCTAGGATTTACATTAAAGCTGATTTTCTCTTAAAATGGAGTCCTCATTTTCCAAGAAACATAATATTTCAGACTGCTCACAGGTTCATTTCAAGATCACATCGCTTCTAAATGAACTATCCAACTGCAAATGCTATCGCGATTCATTTGACTAGCAGGTGTGACATGTCGGATTGGACAGAAGTAATGATTGTATTTTTTTAATAGTTAGAGAAAGAGCAACAAAATCTTTATGGAACAATTGATTCTTTCCAAAGTGTCTCTTTTTACTCCCCTCACAAATACATAGTTTTTTGTTCTTGATGTTTTGTTAGTGGTGTTGTTGTAGGTAGGGGTTTTGTGGGGTTTTTTCTTTGTCTTTTTTCTGTATGAGCATGATTGCTGAATGGGGAAAGAGTTGAAGTTTTCAATTGTCTGATCTAAAATGGTTTTCGAAAAACACTACCTCATTAACTGCCAAATTAAATGGGTAAAATATGTTGTTTTGAGCATGCCATAAGGTATTTGCTTGTTATTGGTCTCAATTTATGTATGTATAATATTCATGTTTTCTGAATAAAAATCTATTTAAACCAAGTCAAGACCTCCTCCTATTTAAGGCTACAGCCACTTGGCTGACCATTTAAAACCCTTTCTTATGACCAGGAACTTTTTTTGAGCGTAACCTGCAAGCGAAACTGCAGAGACGAAGAATTGACGTGCAACCCCCCCGGGGTTCACCCATCAAAAGCCGGGGAAAAAAAAAAAACTAAAACAAACCAACTGAAATTTATTTTTCAAAATTAAAAATTTAATTTTCTTTTTTTTCAACAAGCTAAAACTTCAGATTTTCTTTAATGTACCGTTTTTTAAATTTTTCAAAACAACAACAATTAAATATGGGACGTCCCCCTAAAACCACAGGGGGACTGCAAACGCATTTAAAAAACCCCTTGGGCCCAGCTTTAAAAAGGCCCCTTGGGGCACCCCCCAAAAGGGGGTTGGCCCCCTCCTCCAAAAAATCCCCTTTAAACGGCCAAACAGCAAAACCCACAATAGCGGGAGCGGACCTCAAAAACCCCTTTAGGGGCCCAAAAAAAAGGAATGAGCTGACCCCCTATCACCGAACCCCCCAAAAGCCCCTTTGCCCCTGGGCGGCCTATTTGGAAATGGAATGGGACCCCGGGCCAAAAAGGGGTTTGGACAAAGGAAAACAAAGCCCACATCCGGGCATGTGGAAACCGGGGAAGGTAGGAAAAAAAATTGTCCAGGGGAAATTTTTGAAATAAAAACCGGGTGGGAGGTCTCCCCCCCAAAAACCACAAACCCGGAAATTGGAGTTTTTCCCAACCCATCATCCCCCGGGAGTGCGCCCGGGTTTCCCTTTTTTCCCCCCCCCAAAAAAAAGGGAGAAAAGAAAACAATTTTAAACCCAAACCCCTGTGGGGGGGAAAAGTTAACGGGACAGTCCCGGGGGGGAAGGGAGCAAAAACCGGGGGAAAGGGGGAAACAGGGGCTTGAAAAAATAAAAGGGGGAAAAAAAATTTTTTTTTTTTGGCGCCAACCCGGTTAACCCTTTTCCCCAAGGGCCCCAAACCCCCCCCCGCCCCAAACAAGAAAAATGAAAATTTTGGGGAGGGGAAATTTTCCCAACGTAGAGTCGCGAAGAAAAGGAAAATTTGGGGAAAAGATGGGGGTTTTGGCAGAAAACCCGAAATGGGGGAAAATTTAAGAAAAAGAGAAAAAAAGACGGTTTTAAATTTCCAAAACCCTTGGCCCCCATGAAAAAGAGAAAAAAATTTTAAAAGGTTTAAACCGAGGTTTTTGGGGACAAAAGGGGAAAAGGGGGCCAGGACAAATGGACCGGGAAAGGAGGAGAAAGGGCTACCAAAACGACAAACCAGCACCCCGCCCAAAGGCCCCACCCAACTCCTACTTCCAAAAGAACCAAAAGGCTAAAAAAAAAATGGGCCCCAAGGGCCAAGAGAGGCAAAAGGGCTTTTGGGGGGAACCCAAGACCCTGTAGCTCCCCATCTTGCTTGGCGGGCCAAAAAAACGCCCCAAAAAAAGGGGAAGCTTTCCCCTTTTTAAGACCCAACGGGGAAAAGAGATTGGGGGGGGGCCCCACCCCCCAGAGAAACCCCCCCTCCTCCCCGGGCCCTCCGACATCAACTTGGGGAGCCCCGACGAGACCAAAGGAAATTGGGAAAACAAGGTTCCTTGCATTCCCCGGGCAGAACCCTTTGAAGGAAGGGGAGTGAATTTAAATACCCCCCTTTTAAACCCTATCTGGACAACTGGGGAGGTCCAGGAATGGAAGAGGGCCTGCTTTGGGGCCCCCAAAACAGGGGCCCTCTCCCAGTGTGGAAAGTGGCGAGGGATCACCCTGTTGTCCATCCCCCGCAAAGTCCTCACAAGAGTCACTGGGCCGAATGAAAAATGCCTCGACAAGACTTTCGGTGAACAGCAGGGTTTGAAAAAACGTTCCGGTACCGACCAGATTGCACCCTCGAATCATCGGGAACTTTTCCATAAATGGGGAGTCCCCTCTACGCCTGCTTTATCGATTTTTAAAGGCTTTTGGACGCGTGGGCAACAAACAATTGGGGAAATCCTTCTCCCGTGGGGGTGCCACCCGATTTTTCAACTCATAAGACAACCCTTAAAGGGCTCCCCATCATCCCCGGCGGGAAAACTCTCCGACAGCTTCGGGGATCCTTCCGGCTCAACAGGGTGCTTGTTGTCTCACTCCTTTCCTTGTGTGCTGGACGGGGGACAAGGACGGGCCCAGCAATTTTGGGGAAAGGGTTCCAATGGGGCCCTCATACAAAAGCTGAAATCTCGATTTTTCCCATACCCGGGTCGCTATCCCCTCGCCTCAGCACATCCAAAGCAAAGTCAGGCCCCAATACCCCAGTAGACTTTCCTCGATCAGTCAAAAAAGACCAAGCTACTGCGTACCAACAACCAGCAAAGGCTCCCGTCACCATCTCTGGGAAAGCAGTAGAGGATGTCAGTGAATTTGTGTACCTGGGCAGTAAGATCAGCCAGACAGGGGGCACAGACGAAGACATCAATGCAAGATAAAGAAAGCACGTCAAGCATTTGCCATCTTGAAACCCGTATGGAGAACAAATGCAATCTCCACAACCACCAAGCTCACGATCTTCAACTCCAACGTAAAGTCTGTGCTTCTCTACGGGTCAGAAACTTGGCGGGTCATCAACACCAGCTCCTCCAAGATCCAGACCTTCATCAACGGATGTCTCCGGCAGATCCTTCATCTCAGATGGTTCGACAGAGTGCCAAGTACCGACCTGTGAATCCTATTGATGTCCAAGTAAGGCGGCGAAAGTGGCGTTGGGTCGGCCACACCCTACGGAAAGAGCCTTGCAACATCACCAGACAAGCGCTCGAGTGCAACCCGCAGGGGGAAAGGAAGAGAAGGGCGCCCCAAACAGACCTGGAGGAGAGACTCCAGCCTGACATGGGAAGAGACCAAGACCCTTGCCAGAGACAGGAGAAGGTGGAGGGACGCTGTTGAGGCCCTATGCTCCGCTAGGAGCTATAAGGAATAAGAGAGAGATTCTGTCTGTTTCCATCTGCAGTAGACGAAGCCAGTACTTCACAGATCTGACATTTGTGTTGAAAAGAGTCTATCTGACTAGCTCACTTGTTTTGAGTTTTTTTCTAATTTGTTTGGAGTTTTCAAAGGTATCCCAAATATCGCTTGCAAGCCTTTTAAAGTTATCAAGACTAATCTTGAAAAAACATAGCTTTGTTACTTTGTTTTTTATATTTCAGTACTTTATTTTTAGTACGTTTTGTTCTCTACTGGAAATATGCACAGTTCTTTTTCCTTTAAAAACAAAGGCTTACATGCTTCTTCTAGCTCTTTTTTGAGCCAAGCCAGTTTGGGAGCGAGGTTGAGGGAGGAGGGGGAAGAAGAAAAGATCACTTATGCTTAAAAGCCCCCTACCCTCTTTTACATTACACTGCTTCTTTGTACTTTTCCGAATTGCAGAACTGAGGAACATCACATATTATTGATGTGTTCTTTGAGATGGTGTCTTTTATGTCTGATGCAGTTGTGGTACACAGGTCATCCCAAATTTACAGTTTTTTTCTTTGCCTAAAGCAAAATTTTTTTGGTTTTTTTTTTAATCTGTTTTTTTTTCTTTGTTGTTTTTCTTCGTTGCAAATTAAAAGCCACGCAAAAATTCTCTATTGCTGTTGACTTCGTCTTCTATCGTCTCCTTCTCTCTCTCTCTCTCTCTCTCACACCCCCACACACCCAAACACACACCAAAAACCCCACACACACACACACCAAAAACACACACACACACCAAAACCACACACACAACAAACGGCACACTAGCAACATGCACACAACCAAATATAACAAAGGAAGAAAAAGGGGAAGAGAAAGAGAGAAGAAGGGGGAAGGAAGAGAAGAGGGGAAAGAGAGAAGAAAGACAGAAGCCAGACAGACAACAGACAGACAGCAGACAACAGAGACAGACAAAAAAAGACAAAACTCTTTCAAAGAAACAAGCCATTGGGACAAATAAAAACTCCCAAAAAACAATATAGGGGGGTGTAAAGGAAAAAAAGGGGACGCTCAAGAAAGCCGCGTTTTCAAATCAATCTGAAGTCTTTATCACAACCCCCCCACGCCACAGTGCCAACTCCTTATCCGGGTCGGCATAAAAATTCACTCTCTCTAAAAACTTTCTTTTTCGCTTAGCTGCAGAAAATTTCCGAAAACGGGACAAAGGTTTCCATCCAATTTCTGGCGGGTTTTTAATTGTCCTCTTTTAAGCAAAACAAATTCTCGACCGCTTGTTCGTGTGTGCGTGCATATGTGTGCGTTGTGTTTTTTTACATTTCAATTTTTCTATTTCAAAGTAAGGGAATAAACACTCCTGTTTTTTTTTAAACTACGTCCCCGTCTGCGATTTTTTTAAATTCTGTCCCCCAGCACAAATGGCATATTTTTCCCAAAAAGGGCAGAATTTTTTTAAATGAAATCAATTGTAGGAAATAATCTCCCCAAGAACTTTTGGGAGGGGGGGTAGCATGATGAAAAACCCCTGCAAATTCTCTTGGTGGGCTCGAACCTAGTTCCCGGGCCGTAGATCCACGAAACTCCAAAAACCAGGCTTCTTTTGCCGCCTGTGTGCGGGCCGGTTATGTTGTGTGTGTGTGTGTCCGTGGCTGCGTCCGTGCGTGTTTGTTGGTGTGTGTTTTCTGTCTTCTGCTATGTCTGTGTCTTTTTTCAGAAATTTTTTTATGAGGCTGGGAAAGGGTGTGGGTGGTGAATTGTGTGTGTCGCGCGCCCGGTGTGTATTTGGTTGTGTTTGGGCGCCGCGCGCGCGGGCGTTTGTTAATGATGAGTAAAAAAAACCCCCAGTGAAACCAACGTTTGCATACACATTCCCCAGGTGTGCAAAACCCTGAACAAACAATTTTCACAAAATGTGACGCAAGAATTGCATGAACGATTAGTTGCACATACACGCGTTAAAAATATAACAAACACTAGGGATCACAAGAACATACAATACGCAAGTAGGTACCGCACACTCAAAAACACTATATAATACATGCACACGCGCGCACGCGCGTGCACAGCAAAAGACAAAAATTGGGGAAGTCACAAGATTTGGGGGGAGAGAGAAAGGGGAAGAGAGGGGAGAGAGAGAGAGAGAAGGAGAGGAGAGAGAGAAAAAAGAGAGAAAAGAGAGAGAGAGAGAGAGAAAAGAGAGAAGAGAAAGAGAGAGAGAGAGAGAGAGAGAAGGGGGAGAGAGAGAGAAAACCGAACTCGAACTCGAACTCGAAAGTTTACCCAAAAAAGGCCCATTGGCCAAACTTTTTATAGCTATGAAAAAATAATCAGTCACACACACACACACACACACACACACACACACACACAACACACACACACCACACACACACACACACAACACACCCCAAAACCCCACACCACACACAAAACACACCCACACACACAACACACACACACACACACAAAACACACACACACACACCTGCCACCCTGTGTTATTTGACTCTTGACAGTCATTGGTCTTTCGTTCTCTCCAGGATACTGGACAGCACATCACAAAATGAACTTCATCTTTCACTGTTTGCTTACATAATGGGCAAAGCAACCTGAGGTCATCATCATCATGTTCTATAATATATCTAAATTTATGAACATTTATGTCTGATACACCAAGTCTTTTCAAATGTATGTCCATATCAAGCTTTAGATAAGGTTTGACATCGTGTGAACCTATAAATTGTCTGTACATTTGAAATCTTTCACTGTTTTGTATATGACCACTCCACTGCTGCCAATCAGTCTTTGCCTGAAAACTCTCTACAATTTCCGACACCTTGATTAAGCCAAACAAACCCAAAGCCAAGTTCACATAAACGGATCTTGGTTGAAGGAGTTGGATGCCTAAAAAGTATTTTTTTGTTGTTAAGATGTGGGTGGTTTGCCGTTCAAAACCTCTCCAAAATCTTATGTTTTTTCCCTTCTCACTACACACACACACACACACCAACACACACACACACACCACACACACACACACACAAAACCACACACACCACCACACGAGTCTCTCTCTCTCTTCTCTCTCCCTCTCTCTCTCGTCTCTCGTCTCTCGTCTCTTTCTCCCTCTCTGGTCTCTCACGCTGTGCAGTCCCTGCTCTGCCTTCCCTCTCCAACAGACAAAGACGTCCACTCCACACTCAAACATGCACCAGATTGTTCCTGAAGCCCTGCCAATTTTATCGATTTTATCACCAGCTAGGCCATCCACTATCACCCCACAGACCAACCTCCCCTACAGAGAGCGACGCTCTCTCGGTTACACCCGTAAGTTTTATTGTTGGGCTATAAATTTTCAGAAACACCGGGTACCCCCAACAGCCTAACGCGGGCTTCATCAACTGCGGGCCCAAACTCTAGCTGCCTCTTCTAGTACGGCGACCTGGCTGCTACGCCAAAGGGAAATAATTCTCTGGTGACAAGCCCAGTAGTTACTGTCCGTGTTGTCCACCTCCTGCGTGAAGCTTATCATGGACGGAGATCGCCAGTAGGCCTGTCTAGAGGTGAAAGTGGTGGTGTTGGCGATGAAATGAGATTGAAAGGGTGATCTTTTGATGACATTCTGTTTCATGGACGGTTTTTGTTCCCCATTTCTTTTATGTTTGTTGGTTTGTTTTGGGGGGTTGTTTTGTTTTTCTGTTTGCTTCCTTTTCTAGTAAGACTGGATACATAGCATTGCAACCTTTGTATTATTGGCCATAGTTTTTTAAAAATAAAAACAACCATTAAATTTTTTTTTTAAAGTTCACATAAACAGGTACGTATTTGTGAAGCCCAGGTGCTTTTCCCCTTGACATCTAGATCATAAAGCATCTTGTAAGACTTAAAAGGTAACCTGCACTAACTCATCCATATGCAGAATCTTAATTCAATATCTAATGCATCTTACAGCAGCATTAATAGAGAGAGGATATCTATTGGTTTCACTATAAACAAGATCATTAGGTGTACGTCTATCTAATCCTAAAAACTGCTTTAAAGCAAAGAGGTGTACTGATTCACAATGTGTTACAGCTGCATCCAGTCCCCAAATTTCCTCTCCATATAACACAGTGGGTTGTATTTGTGCATCAAATATCTTAATCAACAAGTCAAAAGCATAATTATTCCATAATCGTAATTTTTTCAAAACAATTAAGTTTTTTTTGCCTCGACTTGCCAGATCTTTACATGCAGTTGTGAAGCTAAGCTTTGTAAAAAAACAGATTCCTAGATATTTATATACATTAATCACAGGCATGACTTTTCCATTGTACAGCCATTTTCGTGAGCAGCTAAATAATCACCTTTTCTGAATACAACAATATTACTCTTATTCAGATTAACCTTAAGACAAGTGCCTTTCAGCACTGCTTAAGCTATTCAGCTGCTGTTGTAATTCTACAACAGTTTCAGATAGTAGGATGACATCATCAGCATGCAGAAGAATAAACAATTCTGTGAAATCTTGAGGGAAAGTAGCACCATGTTTACCCTTATTAATGACTTCTATGGCTAACTCATTAATGAAAACAGAAAACAAAAGAGGGCTACATACATCACCCTGTTTGACTCCAATGGTGCATCCACATCTTATTCTGCTTTTGACATTCTGATACATAGCTCTCAAACAACGTAATAATTTACCTTTCACACCATTTTTCAGTTTCTATTAACAGAATCAAATGCCTTTTTAAAGTCAATAAATGCTACATAGAGCTCACGGTAATGTGCAAACTATTTCTGGACTTGCTGTGGCACTCTCCTCCATGACTAAGTTGCGAAAGTGTGGAGAAACCACAACATCAGAACCCACACTAAGGTCAGACTCTACAAGGCACTCGTCACATCCATTGCCTTGTACAGCTGTGAAGCATGGACACTTACTGCCGATTTAGAACGTCGCATTTTTAAGCCTTTGAGATGAAATGCCTCAGGGATCCTAACATCACCTACAGGAACCCGCAAAACCAATGACTACGTCTGGCAGCAGATCGAGGCACGCTGGCAAACAAAACCATTGCTAGATACAGTCAAACGGGGGAACGAATGGTTTGGCCACACAACAAGGCATAACAGCCTGTCAAAGACAGTCCTGCAGGGAATGGTGAAGGACAAGGAGGCAGGGACGGCAACGCAAAAGCTGGATATCCAACATCAAGGAGTGGACCGGCCTCACTGTACCAAACCTCCTGAAAACAGCCCAGGACAGAACCATTTGGCGGTCCACTTGCAGCGTCCGTGCGGGTACCCCAGCGGTCGTCCCGACCAAGGGGATGATGATGATGATGATGATGATTTCTGGATAAATGCAAGTAACGTAAACATATGATCTATAGTGGAATATCCTCTCTGCTTGGTGTTCACCTGTAACCTATTATTAACGATGGTACTGTACAGCTTACTACTTATATCACTAAGAGAGATTCACCTGTAGTTATTAGGGTTGTCAACATCATCTCTTTTGTGTAATGTTGGGATGATAGATTCAGTCCAGTTATCTGGAAAAAGACCATTATCAAAGATTTTGTTGAATAATTTTAG
This sequence comes from Rapana venosa, assembly GCA_028751875.1. Lineage (NCBI taxonomy): Eukaryota > Metazoa > Mollusca > Gastropoda > Neogastropoda > Muricidae > Rapana > Rapana venosa. Next base: position 6,559,945 of record CM054141.1, read on the forward strand.
CAGAAAAAGTACATTTTCACCATCATTTTTTAGTAATTCTCCAATGATTTGATCAAGACCAGCTGCTATATCATGTTTAAGTTTTCTAAGTGCCAATAATATTTTATCTTTAGACATGGGACGATCAAAATCTTCCTCAGATTCTTCATAGTCACCATCAGTTCATGGAGTTGTCTACCAAATCTTTCTCTAGCAGGGTTTTGAAGTGCTGCAACCATCTGTTGACAGATATATTATTCTTTTTGGGCTGACTCTTTCTAAATGAACCTTCTAATATTTTTCCCAGAACTGAACGAGAAGTGATGGAAGACATCATATCTGCAAGTAATGTCTTGTTATACTCTTTCTTTTTCCTTACAAGTATGTTTTTATATTCCCTTCTTGTGATACATTACAAGTTTTTGTCTTCATTCTTTAATGTTTTACGGTAATACTTAAGTTTTCTGACCCTACATTTCATTCTTTTACATTCAATATCGAACCATGTATCACAAAGGTGATCACTAAATAAATCTAGAGCTTCATCAATTTTCCCATCAATCATCTGGAAGGCATTTAGAAATTGTTCACACATGTTCTCTTCACAGAGATTTTCTTTATAAACTGAGTTTGTTTTCATCCCACATGAACTTTTCCACAACTGCTGGCTCCTTAGTGACGGTACATGTATCATATACTGGATTAATATGTAATTCAACACAAAGGTGATCAGAATCGTTCGCTCAGCAACAAACAAACGACAGGAGTCAAAAATCTGAGAGAACAAACCATCAAACACTAAAAAAAAAAATCATTAACACTCCATCCTCCATCAGAAATGAATGTATAGCGTCCTAGCTGGTCACCATTGCATACACCATTTATAATTTGTAACCTAAGAGGGGGACGGGATAGCTCAGTGGTCGGAGCACTCTCTTTCCCCCAGCCAGGTTAAGCAGCGTCGAGCGGGGTTACCAGTTGGATGGGTGACCGTTTGCGCGCCTTGGCTTCAGTACAGTCCCCCCAGTTCACCCAGCTGTAAATGGGTACCTGCCCTTTTAGGGTCAGGGAAGGTAAAGCAGCGAGGGAGAGGAGATGGGCGCCGCCCTCAATATCGGGCCCTAGAGAAGTGAGGTCTCTGACGCCTCGCTCCCCTACGACCTTATAGGTTATGGGACTCCTTTACTTTACTTTTAACCTAAGAGCAGTGCACATATACAATAATAATAATAATAATAATAATTAATATGTAGGGAATTTATATAGCGCGAATTTTGTAAAGCCAACAAATCAAAGCGCTCAGATTTTATTTCCATAGCACTTTAAGTCACGGCAGTTTTCTCTCCGTGAAATTTCCCGGGCTGCTTTCCCCGGGGGGAGCGGGAGAACGCGTCGCCACTTAGCGCTGCGCCACCCTTTCACCCTTTTTTTTTTTTTTTTTTTTTTTCCTGCAGCTGTATTTGTTTAATTTACCATAATTATTGATACCAGAATCCTCAGAATTACGATTACTACTGAGATACTATTGGGGTTTCCTCCCCCACATGTGGGGGAGGAAACCCCAATAGAAAAAACCCCAATAGAAAAAACCCAAAACATATGGAGACTTGGAGAGGAGATTGGCGCCACCAAGGAATATCCTAAGCCCACAGAAAAAACATGAAAGACAAATGCAAAGCCGAAATGATCCCGGGACATCGAGGCCCGGGTTACCAACGACCGCGCTTTCCATTGATCAACCCCAGGGTGGAAGTGACAGTCAGCTACTGGAGTTAAAACATTACTTAAGCTCCCTAGAGAACAAATCACCATTGGTACATGGAACGTCCGTACACTCTACCAGTGCGGAAAAATCAAAGAACTAGATTTAGAGCCTTAGCCGATATAAATGGGACATTATTGGACTAAGGAAATGAGATGGACGGGATTTGGGAGACATTGACTGAAGAAGGCAACAAGATCGGTACAGTGGCCAAGAGAAACATCACCAACATGGAGTGGCATTTATTGTCAGAAAGGAAGTAGTGGGGTGCATTATCACTGTACACCGGCTTCCGCAGATTATCAGCACCCGGGGTGTCGGCCAACCCCAAAGAACATCACCATCATACAAATCTATGCACCATCATCTGACCATACAGATGAGAAGTAGAAGAATTTTATGAAGATCTTGAGTGACCTTTAAAAAAATACCCAAAAAGGACATCATCATCACCAAGGGGATTTAACGACCCCAAAATAGGTCCTGACTCTTACAACCAATGGGCCGGAACAGTTGGTCAGTTTGGAACTGGGGAAAACCAACGACAGGGGACTACGTCTGCTGGAGTTTGCCTGCACCCACAACTTACCATTGCCAAATTTACCCTCTATCCCCACAACAGTCAAGGAGGACAACCTGGCATGCCCAAACGGCAAGATCCATAACCAAATAAAATTTTATCTTAACACCACGGCGTTTCAAATCCAGCATCAACAGATCCAGAACAAGAACCTACCCTGGCTGACATAGGCAGCGACCACGACCCTTGTGCTGCTGGTATTCAAAATGAAGCTGGAAGAAAACAAACAGCCTCAAATCCACGTAATAAAATTTTGGGACGGGGACAAACTGAAAGATCCAGATGTCGAGGAGATCTTCCAAGCTAAGCTTGGCGGACGTTTTGCGGCATTAACCCTCCTGGACAATGACATCAATGACCTCACCAACAACTTCAAAGGCAGTCCGAGAACAGCAGAGGAGGTACTGGGTCGTCAAGGAATAAACACCACCATGACTACCAATGACATTTTGGGAAACCCTGCGATACAAGAAAGCACTGAAACCAACGGGTCTTCCAACCCTAAAGAATACCGGGAGGCCAACAATCTCGTGAAGAAGTCAATGTTAAAGGCCAGAGAGAAGTGGATCAGTGATCATGTGATGAGATCGAAAAAAACATGAAAGTGGGCAACATAAAAGGCATACACACCCTGAAGAAACTCACAAAAACCACTTCAAACCAAAACATCAGTCATTGAAGACAGCTCCGGAAACCTCCTCACAGAAGCTCAGCTGCATTTAACAAAGGGTCTGAATATTGTCAAGAACTGTACAACACCCAATACAACCTGACAAGAGCATAATAGAAGAGAAAGCAGCAACATCAAGAGCACCCTCGCCATTACCTATACTGAGGGAAGAAGTGGGAAAAAGCCATCCGCAGCTTACCAGTAGGAAAGTCCCCAGGAGCAACAATATACCAGAAGAGCTGCTCAAGCATGGTGGCGAAAACAGTCACACATATGTTACAGCTATCTTTAGAAGATTTGGGAGACAAAACAGTGGCCAACAGAATGGACACAATCACTCATCATAAACCCCCGCCCAAGAAGGGGAATTTACGCCAATGCCAAAAATATAGAACAATCGGCCTCATCAGCCACGCCAGCAAGATCATGCCAAAGTTATTTTGAATCGACTCAGAAAGGGGGCAAAAGAACCTTGCAGAGGAACAAGCGGGGTTTAGGGCAGGCAGGGCACAATCGAACAGATTTTTAACTGCCACATCATGATGGAAAAACATCTCAACATCAGAGAGACCTGTTCCACAACTTCATCGACTTCAAGAAAGGGTTTTGACAGAGTATGGCCGAAGGCCTGTGGCAAAGGTCCCCCAGAATGTTTGGCATTGAAGAAGGACAGTGCAAACCATTCAAGCCCCTATACAACACTGCAAGCAGTGCAGTCCTTCTGAACAATCAGGGCGAGACTACTTCAAAACCACAGTTGGGGGGTCCGACAAGGATGCCGTTTTCTCCAGTCCTGTTCAATCTGTTTTTGGAAAACATCATGAGAGAGACCCTCCATGACTTCCACCCTAACCTTCTCCATTGGCGGCAGACCCCTCCAACAACTTACGGTTGCCCATGACATTGACCTCATGGGCGGGAAATAACACAGAGCTGCAAAATCTACGACCAGACTTGAGAACAGAGCTGGAGCATATGGGATGGAGGTGAGCTCGGGGAAAAGTAAAGTACTTGTGAACAGCACGAGCAATGCCACCGCTAAAATTTACAGAACGGCCAACAACTGGAGGAGGTAGTCGCTTTTAATACCTCGGCGCTACACCACAAAGGACGGCGATCGACGACAGAAATCAAAGTCAGAATAGCCATGGCAAAAATCTTCCATGACAAAACACACCACCATATGGAAAAGTAAAGAGATCATTTCCCAATCAAACTAAAGCTCTACAAAGCCCTAATTCAGTCGATCCTGGGTGTACGGAAGTGAAACCTGGGCATTGCCTGCGAAACAGCAAAGCGAATCCAGTCATTCGAAACAAAAATGTCATAGAAAACTACTGGGCATATCCTGGAGAGAACGAAAGACCAATGAATTTGTCAAAGTCAAATAACACGGCTGGCAGGTCCACAGGAACCCCTCTCACCATCGTCCAAGGAAAAAAAGCTGACAAAGGTTCAGCCCCCGTCACCCGCCACAACACTCTGCCCAAAACAGTACTGCAGGGAACACTCGAAGGTGGCAGAAGGAGGGGAAGACAGAACAAGTCATGGATGGACAACATCAGAGAATGGACCAGGATGAATGACTCGGCACTACTGCGCAGAGCCGAGGACCGAGATGGATGGAGGAGGCTTACCACGGCATTGTCTTTCATGTCTCCCCCACGACCGCCAAGGTCCCGGGTCTGATGATGATGATGATGACTGAGATACATGCTTTTACTATGGGAATCTGAATGAAAGTCATTTTTGCTACATGATAAGAAGAAAAGTTTGATGTCCTGCTGTTTAAGTCTCCACCTAGTATTATATCTATTTCATCTAATGACACCACACAATTGACTAAACATTCTTCCAGCATAGCAATTCCATTATCATTGTCAAACACGTTATAAAATGGTGAACCTTCAGGTGGTATATACACACATACCAATAATACATTCCTTGAAGTACACAACAAAGATTTGTCAAAGAGAAACACAGAAATGTTAGAATAAGGAACATCCATACATTTCGCAAGGGTATCTCACTCATACTTTATTAAACAAACTAACCCACTGGATCATCTCCCTTGATGACTAACTTTATATGCAGACTTACAAAAAAAAACATCTGGCTAGATATTGTCCAGGAACGTTTCTGTCAGACATAAAATCGAAGCTACCACATAAGATACAAAATCCCTGTCAGTGAGTTTAGAAAGCAACCCATTTATGTTCCAAGATTAAAAAGAAAACGTTTTATTTGTTTCATTTTTATTGCTATGATTCAATGTGTCTACATCATCTACACTTATACTATCATTGTTGAGACTAGAAACCAAGTTAATGCTATCATCAGTACTGCCATTATCATTTATTAACACAGGCTATTTATTGGAGGGCAGCCTACAACCAGACAAATCATGGGGAACAGATGTTAGTCCTAAGCCTAGAACACCTTGGTCAGACCTGTCTTTGTCTAGCTTCTTAAGGCCAGTTGTGTGTCTGTCACGCTCCACAGCACAAAGCTCTATTGGTCAGGCTATAAGCCTACAACACAAAGGCCTGTGTCACCGAGTCTGGCCCACTTATGACCAGTGTAGGTTTACTGACAATTGATTGGGTGATGAGACAGACAACAGCTGACCAGTCACGGGGCATCAGATGGACCCCATTCTCAACGCTCGAAGACCTAGATTTTGCCGACGATCTGGCACTGCTCTCACATACCCACCATCACATTCAAGAGAAGACATCCCGTCTCAGCACTTTCGCACAGTAAGTAGGCCTGAAAATCAGTCAGAAGAAGACAGAGGTGATGACACTGAACGTTCAGAACCCCTCACCGGTCACAGTGAATGGAGAAGATTTACCAACTGAAGAGTTCACGTACCTGGGGAGCACTGTTAGGCATGACGGCTGAGCAATGCTTATAGAATCTGAACAATGTGTGGAAATCGTCCCAGTACAGCACCAGAACCAAACTAAGACTATACCAGAGCTGTGTACTTTCCACCCTTTTGTACGGCTTAGAGTGCTGGAGGATGACTGAGAGTGACCTCGACAAACTATCCACATTCCACACGAAGAATCTCAGAAGAATCTTGCGCATCTTCTCCAACCAAGAACTTTTTGCCCGTTGCAACCAAGAAAGCATGGAAACATCATCATGTATAGGCGATGGGGATGGATAAGGGCATATCTGCCGTCGGGAACAGAGAAACATCGCCCGAACAGCCCTCCACTGGACACCAGAGGGAAAACGCAAACGAGGACGACCCAAGAACACTTGGTGTCGGACTGTCGAAACAGAGCTGAAGACCTTCCAACATACCTGGGGAACCATTCGGAAGCTGGCCCAGGACAGACAGGGGTGGAGAACATTTGCTGCTGCCCTACGTTCCAATAAGGCACAAAGGCACAAAGGCATTGATGATGAGGTTTACTTTCTGGCTTACCCTGTGAATTTCTTCTGTGTGTATGGGCCGGCCAAACAGCTATTCCTTTCTATGGAGATCATTGAGGGTCACCTTTTCTCCGTTTATTATCAGATGGTCAAAAACCATTCTCTGTTCTAGCGCTCTTTAAATATGGGGTCAATTTGCGCCTAATTTCCCTAACAGACTGAGAAAACTCTTCATCTACAAAAGTACTAGAGCCTTTCAGGCGAGATTTTGCCTTCATTATTCTAATCTTATCCTGATAAAAACAGCATCTGGCAATAATAGGTGAGGTAGCTTTAGAATTGATAGGGGCCACTCTTTCAATCTTTACATCCTTGACATCCATTTTTTCAGAAAGAAGATTTTTCACAGCCATCTCACAGTCAGCACCACTCTCGTTTGTTTTCTTCTCTAAGCCATGAACAATAATGTTGTTTTGCCATGATCGTCCTTCTGCTTCGTCAGCCCTCTTTTCCAGCTTATCCACTCTGTTCGACAATTCTGTATTTGTCTGTCGTAGTTCTGTTTTCAGTTTTGAGATTGTTCGTGTCTCTTTTTAAGTCACGCATTTCTTCTTTCAAAACACCAACACTGTTTGTCAACACCTGAATCTCTCTTTTGAAACTGTTTTCCAGCTTCACTACTTTGTCTGTCATCGTGTTCAGCGTCTGTTCCTGGGGAGTTGCTGCAGGAGAGGAATTCTGTCTGTGTTGTATGGTCGTAGGCGTGTTGGCAGCCACCTCTGCACTGGTTTTGGTCCTGCATCAGCTTTCGTCCTTGGCCAGTAGATTTAGGGTTTTGGTTTCAAGAGATCTATATTAAAATCACCAATGAGAATTATTTCATTATCAAGTAGTGTAACAGCTTCCATCAATTCGTTAAAGCGGTCATACCAGTCACAGGGTTCGGAAGAGCTACGGGTAGACAAATCCAGTAAGGATAGATTTACTCTTTTTGATATTAACTTATTGTTTCCACATGATGTTTCTCAAAGGAATTCATACGTTTATAAGTGAAGGATTTATTTATATACAGAATCAAACCAGTTTGCTTTGGAATAATGGGATCAAGTCGCACAATATCATAATTAATACATCATCATCAGATACATGCTTTGATAATCTGGATTCAGCACAGCAAAATAAATGAAAAGGTTTTCCATAATTACGTAGGACTAAAGATAATTAATCTATTTTATTTAGAATATGAATGATGTTCAAAAATCCAATTCTGAGACCATCTACAGTTGGCCAAGTTTTTAAAGTGGACATTGCAGAGAGTTACTGTCTGAACAAAAATTAAAAACTATCTCTGACAACACGCGGCTTAGGTCACACTGTATGTAACCAAACAGGCAAATTAAGAAAGCAATATCTTAAGAAAACCTGGGAATTACAGCTTTCAAAATTACATCTAATACTAAAGCTACAGATTGTATGTTAGTCAGTCGTGTTCGACGATGACCTCCAAAACAGCAGAGGACGCAGCTGCTGTTTCGGAAATTGGGCAGAAATTTGATTATAGTGGAGATGCCTTGTCCACAGTACATCCCCACTCTCTCGGCCAAGTGGGCATAAGGACAGTCAGCGTTGGAGATGTTCTCCAAAGGCCAACGAGCCCCCAGGGCTGCAGCACATAAGGACTGTGCAAGTCAAGCCTCCCAGTCAGAGAGTCATAGTCGATCACTAAAGACTAAGCTGTAAAGTGGAATTCCATGAGTGGAAAAGCCACTGGTCATACAGCCTCTCACTTTACTGTTGCCCCCAGAGTAAATGGTTTAATCAAGGTAAGAATAACACTATCAGACAGGCATCAACTAGTCAAGACAGCTGAAGGTAAGCAGCTGTACACACTACTACAGTCAAAATCAGTAAGAGAGAAACAAAGGTAAATATCAAACAGAGTAAATGGCTGTAATGTTAATGAAAATAAAAGTAAATGACCAAACACTAATTAAAAAGAATAGGTGCGAAGTAAGTCCAATAATGTAAAGCACAGAAAGAAAGGAAGAAAGTATATCATGACATATCACGTATATCATTGGCAGTAGTAATCCTACTGCCGGGGCTTCAGCCTATCTGCGCTGGACCATGACGGTCCCCAGCGTGAACCATGCCTAGTCTGCTCTTTGACGCCTGTCCCACCACGGTATGCATGGTATTCTCTGTGTGGAGGCAGGGACTCAGCAAGTCAGTTAAGCACAGTGCTTTTGACATGCAGAGCTAGCTGAGCTGTCCCCTTGAAACTGGGATGAGTGAGGTCATGATACATGATCTGTTTTGGAGCACCAGATGAAGCAACAAATGCATCAGTATATCAATGAAGGTTGTGTTGGTTGTTTTACATGCAGACATGAGATTACGGTTCGTAGGAATGATAGAGTTGTTCAGATTGTGTCTTCCTTTGGCTGGTAGTAATGAACTCAGGGCAATTTTTGAAGAGGGAAAAACCTGATAGGATTTTTTGATAAAGGTTGTCCAGTGTTCCACAGAAATTTGTCCAGATGGGCAGTCATTGACGTGGATGACCAGAGCTTGAACATTGGTGTAAGCTGGCTGCTCAGCTAGCCAACGCTCTAGATCCAGGGTTGACATGCCCTGGACACAGATTTTGTGCATGCAATAAGAGCGTAGGGCAAGTCTTTTGGATCTATGTCTCGTATTACAGTCCCCTTTAACCCCCCCCCCCCCACCCCCCAAAAAAAATTAAAAAAAAAAAAAAAATTAAAATTTTATTAAAAATTTTTTTTAAAAAAATAAATATAAAGTTTGGGGGGTAAATTTTTTTTAAATATAATAAAAATAAAAAAAAAAAAAACCAAAAAAAAAAAAAAAAAAAAAAAAAAATTTTAAAAAAATTTGTTTTTTAAAACAAAAAAAAAAAATTTTCAAAACCAAAACTTTCAATAATTCCCCCCCTCACCATCTCCACAACTCCCCCTAACCATTATCCCTTACCCTCCCACCCATAGTTTTTTCCCAAAGAATCTTAAAATTTTTTCATCCACAAACCCCTTAAACAAGTGGCATAACAACCCACACCATGAAACAAATCATCAGTAAAATAATTTTTTGGGTGTAACAGACAAAAATTATCAAAGGAATTTTCAATTTGCCCGGGAAAAAGGAACCGGGGCAAAAAAAAAACCTTTTTTGAAAAATTGTCCAGCCCTTTTTTTTCCAAGGGGGGGAAAACGGAAAGGGGAACTTGGGACTGGTGCCCCACCCCCCTGCCCGTAAAACCCGGCAAGATTTAAAAAAACGAGGCAAGTCTTTTGGATCATGTTCGTTTACAAAGTCCCCTATGAGGATGCTGTTGCACATCACTCCATTAGGTCTGAATACTTCACATGATAATTTGCTGCTATCAATTGGGAACATTTTTGCATGTCAGGGCACCGTTCCTGTCGGTTTGGGGTCTTTCAGGTCATTTGATAGAAATTCTGAAAAGGAAAAACGGTTTAAAAACCGGAATAATATTAACGGGGAAAGGTCAAAAAAGGCTTGTTTTGCTTCTTGGGGTAAGAGTCTTCATCAAAAACCCGGGGCATCTCCTGCCCCAAAAAGGGGGACATTTGGCTATTCACACTTGGCAGGCAAAGGGAATGGGGGATCCATTGTCTCTGGAATCACCCCCCCCCCCTTTCTTCACGAGAGGGGCGGCCCAGCTGGAGAGAAGAGAGAGAAAGAGAGAGAGAGAGAGAGAAAAAAAATAACGATAACGAAAACGATAACGAAATTTTTATTTTCTGGGGGAAAATAAATACAAAACTTTTTTAAAAACCTCCTTGGGAAAAAAAAAAAAAGAAAACACAAACAGAACCTAAATAACAAAGAAATCAAAATAACGAAAGAAAAATAAAAAACTATACACACTAAACAAACACCATGCACATAAAAATGCATAGGGAAAAAAAAAAAAAAGAAAAACAAACTTACTAAAAAAACAGGAAAAAAGAAAAAAAACACGGGGAAAAAAGACAAATTTTTACCTTTTACAGGCAAAAAAGGGACAAAATCCACCACATTTGACTTTGAATGCAAAGCTAAAAATATAAAAAAATGAACACTTAACAAAAACAATAACCTCAACACATAAAGGGTTTTTAAAAAAAACGCACAATCAGCGGCATCCCCCACCATATCACCTTTGCCCCTCCCCCCCCTCCTTTTTCACTCAATCAAACACACATTTTTCACATCTTCGCCCCCACATCATCGACAAAATCATACGGATAATAATGTAAACGGTAGGGGACTTGAAAGAGTAATGACATGGCAAAATGAGTTTTGCTAGCGTTCACAGACATAATTATAAAAAAGACAACACCCACATCTATGAATGTTTCTAAAAGTAAATATCATGTACAGAATTTGCCACAAAAGAAGTCTGAAACGAAAACATAGTCTGATTATAATGTCAGTAAAAACAAGTATTGTCAAGTCATCTCTGGATAAAGACAGTTCAAATTAGAGATTCATAAGGTAACTGTACAACCTGTTTTTAATTTTTTTAAGTTTGATTCAGACCATCCTCCAGAATTAGATTTTCATAGAATAATAGTCGTAAAAAGAAGGTTCAGTTTATGTGAATGTCTATATTCATTAATAATCAATATGTTTTTAAGGGCAATTTGAGCATTTCTGTGGGTATTTTATGCATACAAGCTGCTTTATTGTAGAGAAGTTTCGCTTCCAGAGGTAGGACATTTGCTTGTTTGTAGTCAGCTACTGTTAATGACGATGATTTGTCAATAGTGATTTTGACGTCTCTTTTATGAACACTAATTCCCACAATGTAGAACCATAATCAAAATTACACTGAATATACAGGTTTTTTTGTTGTTGTTTTTCTAAACTGATACAATTCTGATGCTTAATATTTGCAGTAAGTCTTTCAAAATCCTTGACCATGATAAACTTTGTGATATATTACTTCCTAGACTTTTTCAGTAGAAATATAAAGATCTGGTAATGTCTAAGTAAAGATTCTGACGCTTTTGTCTGTTTGTGAATAACAAAATTTTAATTTTATGAGGGCTAAGAGCCGTGTGGTTCAAGTTTGTCCATTTAACAAGATTACTTATACTTTTTTGCATGGCATCGTAAACTTCATAAGCATTTGACTTAGCTATTTCTAATGTGGTGTCATCTGCAAACATTTCGCACTGAGTTCCTATGAATAAAGGAAGATCGTTGATGTACACTAAGAACAGCAAAGGACCTAAAACAGAACCCTGAGGAACACCATAAATGTTTGGAGGAAAACTGGAGATACTCTGCTGTCTATCAGAAAGAAAAGATGAGATTAAATTAAGTTTATTAAAGCTACTAACTTTTTAAGGCGAGGTAGGCTTTAGCGAAGTCAACAATACTCCCGTAAATTGTTTCTTATTTATGTTTGATTAACCATCGATCTGTCAGATTTGTTAAAGCTTTATGACATTAGTGATGTTCTCTAAAGCCCGACTGATCTGAATACATAAAGGTCACACTTGTTTAGATTGTAAAGAATAATGTTGTTCGAAAGGTTTTGAAAGAACTGATAATATAGAAATAGGTCTGAAGTTAGATGGATCAGCAGCATTTCATGATTTTTACAGGGAATAAATGTTTTGGCCACAATACACTTTGAGGGACAAAAACAGCAAAGGCAAAGAAAATGAAGTATAACTTCTCATAAACTTTGGCAGGACTTTGGCACAATACTTTGGCATGCACTTAAAACTGTATACTCTTGAATATGAACATTCCAAAATCATGACTAAATAAAGGCTGACGTAGACCAAGAATCAAAACAAAACACAGCCCCTAAAAATCTCAGTTCACCTCCCATGATACCATGAATGATAGGTTTGAGAACAAAATTATTGACGGAGTAATACCTGAGAAGTCAACAATTTATAGATAGAGACAGACAGAGAGACAGATACAGACAGAGAGAGAGTGAGAGAGAGGCAGAGAGAGACAGAGACAGAGAGACAGAGAGAGACAGAAGAGAGAAGATAAGAAGAGAGAGAGTAGAGGAGGCAGAGAGAGACAGAGACAGAGAGACAGGAAGACAGACAGACAGACAGACAGACAGACAGACAGACAGACAGACAGACAGACAGACAGACAGACAGACAGACAGAAATACTTAGAGAGACAGAGAGTTAAACCAGCCAGTTGCCTCTTTTGTGCATCAATCATGACTACAAATCCTGCTGCTTGACTTTGCCTCCTGATCTTTGAAGACACTGGCAGTCTCTTTAATGGCCTACAGGTCCTACACACAGCCTCTTTTCCAAGATAAGTCGTGCTGATTTGGTTTGGTTAGTTGTGAGAATGATATACTGATGGAGGTGGTGGTATTGGTGGTGGTGGTGGTGGTGGAGATGGTGGTTGTGAAGGTTGTGCTGCTGCTGCTGTTACTACTTCTACTACTATTGCTACTACTACTGCTGCTGCTGCTGCTACTACTACTACTACTACTACTACTACTACTACTACTACTACTACTACTACTACTACTACTACTACTACTACTACTACTACTACTACTACTACTACTACTACTACTGCTGCTACTACTACTGCTACTACTGCTACTACTACTGCTACTACTACTACTACTACTACTACTACTACTACTACTACTACTACTCATTATCATCGTCATTATTGTCATAAGAATCATCATCATTTTCGTCGTTATCTTCCATATTTTCTTACAATTTTGTTACCAACTAGTCACCATGTTCAGTAGCTATTATTTATTCTTCTATTTCGAAGATAATGGAATAAGCGCTTATGTGCTTTTTTTACATCTAGTTCCGGTGTGTATGCAGTTTTGTAAATTTTGTCATCCCTTCCCACCGGCAGACAATGGCCTACTCTTCCAAAAGAGGCGGAACGCTTTTTAACGTGTGTGCAAGATGTTCTGTACACACAGTACCTCGGTTTATAGTCTCATCCTAAGGATGCTGAGAGAGAGAGAGAGAGAGAGAGAGAGAGAGAGAGAGAGAGAGAGAGAGAGAGAGAGAACACTGAACACTGAACACTGAAAAGGTTTTATTGTACTTCGGCCTTGGGCCACTATACAAAACATGTTTGGGGAAGGGGGGAGGAAGACATAGCAAAAAACGTTTATATCCATTTCACATTTTCAATTCTGCAGGCATACAGCATTAGTCATCATCATCCCCATCATCATCTTCAGCATTTACATAATCATCACCATCCGCATCTTCATTACCTATAGCAGCAGCTGCAGCCAGTATATCAACATAACCATCATTACTTTCATCCTCTACATCATCATTATCAACATCATCATCTTCATCATCTACGCTATCACCATCTTCTACAACTGTATAGTCGTCACGATTATCATCTTCAATCTCTGCATCATGGTCATAATCATCATCTTCATCATCGTTTTCATCGTTATCTTCAATATATACATCATTGTCATCATCTTCATCTTTGACATCTCCATCATAGTTATCGCCACCACTATCACCTTCAACAACCACGCCATTTAAGATAGATGTGTAACACTTAGATATAATACTTAAGAGGGAAACTCCTCTGTAATTGTCAACGTTATCGTGGTCTCCTTTTTTGTGGAAAGGAAATCTCCAGCAGTGCCAAAACTACAGGACAATCAGCCTCATAAGTCATGCCAGTAAAGTCATGCTGAAAGTGATCCTGAACAGGCTGAAACCACAGGCAGAAGAGATCATCGCCGAAGAGCAGGCCGGTTTCCGCCCAAATAGAAGCACCACAGAACAGATATTCAACCTGAGGGTCCTGTGTGAGAAATACAGCCAGCATCAACAAGACATCTTCCACGTCTTCATTGATTTAAGAAGGCCTTCGATAGAGTATGGCATGACGCTCTGTGGGCCACCATGAACAAATTCAACATGGGCCAGAAGCTGATCCACACCATCAAAGAACTCTACTCAAAGGCCACCAGTGCAGTACTCGTACAGGGCACGGTAGGGGAATGGTTCTGTACCTCAGTTGGGGTCCGACAGGGATGTCTGCTGTCGCCGACACTATTTAACATTTTCCTTGAACGCATCATGACTGACGCCTTGGAAGACCACACAGGCACAGTCAGCATTGGAGGGCGAACAATCACCAACCTCAGGTTTGCCGATGACATTGACGGTCTGGCAGGAAATGAAGAGGAACTGGCCATCCTAGTGAAGAAACTGGACGAAATATCCTCCCAATACGGCATGGAAATCAGTGAAAAAAAAACCAAGCTCATGACAAACAGTGCCCAGCCAATCACCACCAAGATCACTCTCAGCGGAAAAGAACTGGAGACAGTTGACCATTTCAAGTACCTGGTGAGCCATCATAAGTGAGGAGGGATCGAAGACCGAAATCCTAGCAAGAGCGGCACAAACAGCAGCAGCAATGGCAAGACTGAAGACCATATGGAGAGACAGAAACATCCCTTCGGAACCAAGGTAAAGTTACTAAACGCGTAGTCACCTCAATCATGCTTTACGCATGTGAGGCATGGACACTAAACGCAGCCTACGGAGCCAGCAGTAAAGGGCCCAGAAGGCTCCTTGGCATCTCATACAAGACCATGTCACCAACAATGAAGTCCGCAGAATGATCACTCAACAGGTGCGGGGTTATGAAGACCTACTGACCACGGCGAAAAAGAGGAAACTCAGATGGTATGGGCACGTAACACGCTCAGAAGGACTTGCAAAGACCATCCTGCAAGGAACAGTCCAGGGGAAGAGAAGACGGGGCAGACAGAGGAGAAAGTGGGCCGACGACATCCGTGATTGGACAGGGGAGGACTTCAGTGTCACCCAGGCACTTGCCCACGACCGCGCTAAGTGGATCCAGCTGGTCCACCGTTCGTCCACCATGCAGCGCCCCCACGACCCTGGCGGGTTACGGGACCAGTGAACAGTGTGATAATTATGGCCTTGGACCACTCTTTGGGATAAATACCAGATGAAAAGATTATATTAAATAATCTGACCAAAAACGTTATTACAATTTTGTCACCAGTTTTTAACATCTCAGCTGATATGTCATCTATACCACTTGCCTTTCTCAGTTTTAGTTTTCGAATTGCTTCTTTTACTTCATCCTCTGATATATCTTTATTTAATGTGTGATCGGCATCTTCCATTAGGTCCGCGGAAATATCACTGGGTTTATCACTTTCATCATGTTTTTTAAAAACACCTTTAAGTGATTAAACCACTTCTCAGTACTTATATTATTATATATCTTTTCACCATTCCCACATCCCATTTTTTCTAACCTCTTTCCAGAACTGTGATGAATGTTAAACACTCTTAGCTAATGATTCAGCCTTTTGCTTTCTATAATCTTGCTTTTTAGATTTTAATAGCTTGTTGTACAGTTTTCTTTTCTCGACATAAACAATCCGATCTTCTTCCTTTCTGGTGGAGCGAAAACAGTTTAGCATCTTTCTGCTTTCTTTTTTCGCAAGTCCACATTCATTATCAAACCATTCAGATTTCTTTGTACTGTTCACTGAAATGCTTCTAGACATGCATTCGCTTGCATCTTTCAAACACTTGGTAAACATGTCTAGAGCAGTTTCTACATTTTCCTCAAGGGTGTTTGTAGCTATCAAAAGTCTGTCGTGAATGTCCCTGCTTTTAGCGCATTTAGATATTTGTCTTCTTTTGTTGGCTCCACACTAATTTATAATAAGTTCCCTTTCATTCGGGAGTTCTGTGGTTTTGAAATACAATCTGTAACCTCTAATTTCATGCTAACTGGTAAGTGGTCAGATTCTGTTAAGCTTTCGACTATCAAAAAGGTACTTTAACAGACATGATCTAAATCAAAAGACATTATGAAATAGTCCACAGTGCTTGAGCCTAAAGGAGATATGAATGTGCAAACTATCATCAAAATCTGAGTCACAAAGTCCGTTTAAGATGACACAATCAAACATGTTGCACAGTTCAAGCAATTGATTACCAAATATGTTTGTGTGCACATCATGAGATTTTCTTGGTATTTTAGAATGGTAGACCATTGTAGGTTCTCAAAATCATCGTTTCATTGGTTGTACAATAATTTTTCAGATGCTGTTCGTGCATTGAAATCTCCCGTTAGGATAAGGTAAAAATCATCATAAGTACTTTGAAGGTCCGGGAATACATTGTTCCAGAGTTTCCATACCATACACCTCATGTTTAGTTCTCCAAAAAGGTGAATCGTATGGAGGAATGTATGTGCCTACTAAGATAATGTCCTTGTCTGTGCCAAACAAATCTTTATGCATCTTTATAGTTATAGTATTATCAGTTTCGACAATAATATGTTCAATATAGGATGCCAGTGATTTCCTTATCATAACAATTACCCCCCCTGAGTATCTCCCTTGATGTGATAGTTTTTTAGCTTTTGAAGTGAATAATAAGTAATCATGAAAGATTGAAGACACAAAATCAGTTGCAACAAAAGTTTCTGTTAAACAAATAACATCATAAGCGAAAAGAAAACTAATGAAACACATATCATCAAGTTTTGGTAAGAGACCATGCACATTGTAATTTAGAAAGTCGATATGACTTTTATCTTTATCTACAGAATATACCTTGTGTTGCAGTGATTCTGGAGCTATGTTCTTATTCACCCTAATAGAAGTGTTACCTTGCTGGCATTTATAAATTGTGGCCCGGCCTAATCCCTATCTTTTGGCTTCTGAAGCCCCTGTTTGTCCTCTTTTGGTTTTTGCCTTAGGTGGAGGAGTAGGGCCTTTGCCCACTGCACTGTCATCAGAAGCTAACTTTTGAAAGGAGTCATTAATGCTGCTCTGACTGCTTGACCTTGCAGCAACATTACAGCTATTTTGTCTGGACCTCCCACTGTGAGAGGTATGACGCCTAGGTCTTGGGGCCCGGGCTATGGACTGGGCCTGGCTACCTGTTTGTCCATCTGTCTTGTTCACAGTCTCTATGACCGTCTGTATGTCAGTGTTTACACTATGCTGTGCCTGAGGTTTTTTGAAACTAGCAACGTTTTCACTGTTTTTAGGCAGGTTTGTATTTCCTGATCTGTTTTCAGTCTCTTTACTTTTCTCACTGTCAGGACTCGGTACTGTCATTGCCTTGTCTGTATTTTTGTCATCCTTATTTTCATCATTAACAGTCTTATCATAACAGTCAATGTGTCCAGAATCTGTTTCATCATTGTTTGCTTTGTCATGCATATGACTGATGTCTTCACCTCTGTCAGATTTATTGTCTTCCCTATCTTCAGATCCGTCATCAGTCATCATTTCATTTGTAATCTCACCTGAGTGGCTATAATCGAAGTCTGTCTCAGTCACCTGGTCATCTTCCTTGTGTTCAGCTTGTACATCCTCACCAGCAGGAACACGTTCTAGCTGGTTATTCATGCTGCAAACTATGTTCTGCTGGTGCCTGCTGAGGTCCACTACAGTTCTGTTACTGCTGTGACTTGAATGAGCAGGGGATATTCTGTTGTTACTTCTTTTCTGAAACACAAGTCTTCTATCTGGCCCCGGCTGCCTCTCCTGCCTTACTACTTCACTGTAGGAGTGTAAGCCTGGAACAATTGGTGTAGCACTGTTCATTCCCTCCTCTTCGTGAAGGGCACTGTTCTGCAATTCTGGGCTTTCCTTCCTTGTGGCTTTGTAGTGCTTCTCAGATGGCACACTTCTGTCTCTGTCCTGGGCATTCTGTAGTCGTGATTTGTGCCAAGAAGAAGGTCCAGATGTCCCCAGGCGAGGCCTGCTGGTTGACCAGGAACGTCTGTTGTGCTGATTATGGAGTCCAGCTGGATGTGGGCGGTTCCAGGTCTGCTGAATTCCCTGCTTCTCACGTGGATGCCTGGGATTGAAATACCTGGGTTCTGCTGTTCTTCCATGTCCCCCTCTGCTGTTTTCCCGGACTGGTGGCCATTCTTCTTCTGTAGAGTAGGCTGCATGATTGAACTGCCTCCATGGAGGTGGTTGCTTGTCTCTGACATGTAGCTTTCCATGGTGGAAGTAGGCAATTTGGCCTTGGAAATCCACAATTTCTCTTTGGTGGGCAGTGAGATCAGAGGCTACCCGGATGCCACTCTCCCTGAGGTTGTCGCTAAGCTCCCTGTCAGCCCACACTGCCATCTTGTCCACCCAGCGGCAAAAGTGCACGATTATGGGGCGTGGTTCATTCTTCCATGGGCGTGGCCTTCGTACACGGTAGGCTCTGGAGATGTCTTCCAGGCGCCAGCTGGGGTGAGGTCCATGGTCGTTTAAGATGTCCACAGTGCACTGGGAAGTCATCTGGTCATTTTCCTCTTCCTGTTCTTCCACGTTGATGAACTTGACATTGCACATCTTTGTGCTTTGCTCCGTGGATTCCAGTTTTCTTTCTACTGTTTCCAAGCGGTCAAATATCAACTGACTGTCTTCTTGCAGTTCTTGTAATACCTCTTTATTGCACATGACACTTTCTTTCAGTTTATGTATTTCTTCCATAAAGCATGAAATTCTGGCATCTAAAGAAGTGAACTTTTCTTCAATACTATTTTTTATCTCACTCATCTGTAGGAAAAGCCCCTGATGGATTTGCATAAAACGCCAGTCCTACATTGGAATGACGTTTGCTGGTGGAGGAGGAAGCTCTTGGTGAGACATTTCAGGCTTTCATGTGCAGGTGCCTGTGTTCACTGATTTGTTTACAAATATGACAGTACAGGTGCACCGAAGCTAGGAAGTAGGGAGTTGATGCCAACATTATCCACTTGTGAATACATCTCAGGACTTGCTTTCCTGTCAAGAAGCATGCACCCACTAGCCACGTGAAGACAGTCTTTTTGCAACAGATTGCACGTGCATCAACTCACAATTTTAGCTGCACTGATTTTTCAGCTGGGTCTACATTGCTATGTAAACATTGTCCTTCTTTGCAGTATATTAAATAATAAGTGTTAATATCGTTTCAGTCACTGACCTTTCCAGTAATTTCACATCACCTTTAGTAACACACACCATCAAAGAGCACTGCTGCAGAAAATCTCCACATCTAAAGGTCAAGAACTGTCATTTTTTAAACATTTTTGAAGAGCACATCCAAAACATGTCCTCCACTTGCGACTGTAACTCACCCACCCGAGAGAGAGCGAGAGAGAGAGAGAGAGAGAGAGAGAGAGAGAGAGAGAGAGAGAGAGAGAGAGAGAGAGAGAGAGACAGACAGACAGACAGACAGACAGACAGACAGACAGAAACAGATAGACAGACAGACAGAGACAGAGACATGAAGAGTGAAGTACAGCTGTGCCAAGCAGTCTTAAGGCAAGATGAACTTCCCTAGCACCATTGTTGTCATCGTCCCTATCATCACTGGCTGTCAAGTAAGAAAGAAAAGTACCTGTGATTTGATGGCCTCTGTTATTTCGATCCCATAGTGACCTCAGTTTCATTTCTTTCCTAAGGTATACTAGTGGCTCATGTGTGTCAACGTTTGCTGTGTCTAATAGTCATAGAGGACAGTCATTGAAGGGACATAGCAATGATCGCCACTCAGGTGCGCAGTCATTGAAGGAGAAGGCAAATGTGCAGTGCAGTGCAGATGTTGAGATGTTGTCAGTGTCAAGATACCTGTCCAGAGTTGGGCAGGTTTTTGTGACAGTCTGTTATATTCCTCCCTCTGCCTGTACCTTGGAGATCGCCGACTGCTGAAAGTTCCTGGCTATCCGCACCGCGTTTTGTGCAGGGCGATTTTAACCACTGTGACTTAATTAATTTTGACCACTGTGAGTTTTAGCTGCTTTTTTAGATAACCGCTTTGGAGGTATCTTAAGTACAAAGAAATTTGTTCCCCACAAAAAGCAGTAAGAACATTCCCCAGCAGCAAGCCTTGGGTGACAAAAACACTTAAATGATTTCTCATTGAAAACAATAGAGCATTTCAAGGCGGCAAAAGGTGAACATCCATTAAAGGGACATAGCAATGATCGCCATCCAGGTGGTCATAGCAATGATCGCCATCCAGGTGGACATTCATTTAAGGGACATAGCAATGATCGCCATTCAGGTGGACATTGAAGGGACATTAGCAATGATCGCCATCCAGGTGGACATCCATTAAAGGGACATAGCCATGATCGCCATCCAGGTGGACATCCATTAAAGGGACATAGCAATGATCGCCATCAAGTGGACATCCATTAAAGGGACATTAAAGGGACATAGCAATGATCGCCATCCAGGTGGACATTCATTGAAGGGACATAGAAATGATCGACATCCAGGTGGACATCTATTAAAGGGACATAGCAATGATCGCCATCAAGTGGACATCCATTAAAGCGACATAGCAATGATCGCCATCAAGTGGATATCCATTAAAGCGACATAGCAATGATCGTCACTCAGGAGGGGCTTAGCCCATATTTTGCCAGGAGTGATGTGTTGCTTATGTTTGGTTCTATGTTGTTTAAGCTCATGGCTGCCTGATATTTATAAGTCTAAGTGGCTCTATGGCTAAAGGGTACACGACCAATTTGGGCATGGCTCTGACGGTGGAACTATAAGTGACTTTGAGAGCGGAAAGATTGATAAGCACGGAAGGAGTAATAAGCACCTGTAAGTAGGTATACGCAGGACTATCACCCTAATAATACGGGTGTCTACTTATACTCTACTTACTACATCACCTCTAAGTAGTCATGACATCACCTCTAATTAGGGAGTAAGAACATCAACTCTAATTAAGGGGTAAGAACATTACCTCTAATGAAGAAGTAAAGACATCACCTCTAATTAAAGATTAAGGAGATCACCTCTAAGTAGAACATTACGTCTAAGTAGTTAGGATATCACCTGTAAGTAGTAGCGATATCACCTCTAAGAAAGTAGTAAGGACATCACCTCTAAGAAAGTGGTAAAGACATCACCTCTAAATAAGGAGCAAGATAAGGACATCACTCTAAGAAACAGGGACATCACCTCTTAGTAAGAAGTAAGTACATACTTCTAAGTAAGTAGTAAGGATATCACCTCTATGTAAGTTGAAGAGAGTGATTGGCCTTTGCGCTGGATGGCAGCAGGGTGTGTGGGTGTGTCTCTCTGTGTTTGCGTATTGTTTTTGTGCATTTTTACTCCGTTCAGCAAAACAAATGTTATATCTACGTGTTTGTGACTGCACCGTGCATTGACTGGTCAGATTAGTTTTCCTTAATATCATTTACATTTTGAATTACTTTAAATTATAATTGTCTTATCTGATAAATTTTCAAAGTTTCAACTGACTGTATGATTTGTGTTCAAATGATATTGCTGGTCCTTGTGACCCATTTTACTGTAACCCTGCTTGCCCTGTGAAAAATTGCACGTGAAACACGAACTCACCACAACTACCAAGTGTTTCTTCTTCCACCGATATGACACTAACTGCTGAAGACTTGAGAGCATTGCTCTCACATGGGTTTTACAATATACCACACGAACACATTTTTAACTTTAGGAATCAACCGCCGCAAAACTAGACGAGGAACCCGTGCCGGCAGACGTCATCGCCTGTGGCCCCCTACATCCCTCTCCCTCCTCGATTCTGACGTCACTACCGCTACCACCGTAACCAAGGACAACTCCGCTTCGCTCCCCTCTGATCAGCCTGCTTCTTCCTGTGTTAATGACTTTGACAAAACGTGTTCTGATAGTTATGTGTATCGTGATGTGTATGAAACTGTAAATCCCCAAACTTGCCCAGTTCTTTCACCAGCTTCTACACCTGACTCTCAATCCGAACTTTTGTCTGCTCTTCCACTCTCTACATCTCTACCGTCGCCTTCATCCTCTTCCTCTGACAGTTATCCTAATTCACTACAGTTAACATCGACCTCTCTGCCTCCTTCAAACCTCCTTAGCATGTGCTTGTTCAACGTGCAATCTGTCTGCCCTGAAGGTAAAGCTGATCTCATTTCTGATTTCGTCTATGAACAGAATATTGATATAACATTTCTTACAGAAACCTGGTTAAAACCACACGCTCATGAACCGAAAATAAAACAACTGACACCACCTGGTTATAAAACTCATTCTCTTCCCCGACCCTCCCGTGGAGTTGGCATTGCCATCGTTTATAAAGATACACTCGAACCTGCTCTTTCTTTCTGTCACTCCCTTTCTTTTTCACCTGAATCTTTCGAAGTTTGTGAACTCAACTTCAATACACCTGGCCACTCTTTTACTCCATTACTTTTTTCACACTCTTTTCACTTTTTACACTCTTTTTACTTTTTACACTCTTTTCACTCTATTACTTTCTGCTGTCTTTACAATCTGACATCGTTCATCAAGAGTTTCAGTCACTCCTGGATCACTACAGCCTTTCTCCCAGAAAGCTTATCATTCTCGGTGACTTTAACTTTCACTTTGATAACCAATCTTCTTCCGACGTCAAACGTCTTTCTCTTTCTTTGTCAAACCACTCTCTTTCTCAGCTGGTAAATGAAGCAACAGGACATATTTTAGCCTGGCTAATTACTGATGTTTCCCAAGATCTGATCACATTTGTATCTATCACTGATGAACTACTTTCTGATCATTCCGCTGTTCTTTTTTCTCTAAACATTGCAAAGCCTATCAGAGAGAAAAAATATGTCACCCGTCGCAACCTCAAGGCCATAGATATTCAAAGTTTCTCTGCACAAGCTGCTAAACGCCTATCACAAACCTCTGACAACAATAACCCCTCTAAACACTACAATGATGTTCTCAGCCAACTGCTTGATGAGCATGCACCTCCCACTGACCGTCTCCTGCCTGATACACCATGACATCCTGGTCGCAGGCAACTAGCAGTGGCGAAAAGCAAAAACGGAAATTAATAAGCAGCTCTTCCGAAAAAAAATAAACAAAGTCAAGTCTTTAATTCTTTCAGAAAAAACAAAGTATTACTCTTCTCAAGTTCTTGATGCCACGTCTATGAAATCTCTCTTTTCTCTCACATCTTAGGTCTGTGAAGGCAGGCTCCATCCACAACCACTCTGAACTTCCTTCTATATTTTCTGCATTCTTTTCTGAAAAAGTCCATAACATTCGCTCCAAACTGGATCAGACTCCTTTCCAGACTGCACTTCCTGATCCCCAATTCTCTGGCACTCCTCTCCTTTTCTTTCATCCGACAAGTGAGAAAGAAATCACGATAATTCTGAAAGAAATGACTATAAAATCATGTGATCTTGATCCCATACCTGCTTCTCTTTTCACACAGTGCCTACCACAACTTATACCCACTATCACGAAAATAGTGAACTCATCTCTTGTTTCCGGAAATGTTCCATCAACTCTCAAAACTGCTATAGTCACACCTCTACTCAAAAAGAATGACCTTGACCCTAACATTCTAAAGAATTATAGACCTGTTCCAATCTACCTTTTATTTCTAAAGTCCTTGAAAATGTAGTTCTCAAACAGCTCAACAACCACCTTCTCTCCAACAATCTTCTTCCTGAGTTTCAGTCTGCCTATCGCATCAACCACAGCACTGAAACCACCCTAGTACACACTTTAAACACACTTCTACTCGCTTCTGACTCGAGGAAAATCTCCCTTCTCACTCTACTCGACTTATCAGAAGCCTTCGACACTATAGACCACTCAATTCTTCTCTCCCGTCTTCAAAAAAACGTTCGGTGTTACTGGCACAGCCCTCCTCACCTGGTTTTATTCATACCTTACTGACCGATTTCAGACAGTTGCAGTAAACAAGATTCAATCAATACCTGCCAAACTGAAATGCGGAGTCCCACAGGGATCAGTTCTAGGCCCTGTTCTTCTCACTCTTTACACTGCCCCACTGTCACATATAATAAAACGTCATCAAATCAACCATCATTTTTACGCAGATGGCTCTCAAATTCAAAGCAGTGTTACTCCTGAAAATCTGCCTTCTCTCCTGGAAGATATGGCCCACTGTTTTGAAGATATTAAAAAATGGATAACACAGAACAAATTACAGCTAAATGCAGATCAAACCGAAGCCATGCTCGTAGGGACCAAACACAAACTCTCTTCCATTACAACAGCTTCAATAGAACTTGGCAATGCTTCAGTCCCTCTATCCACTGCTGTGAGGTATCTAGGTGTTGTTATCGACAACACACTCTCTATGCAAAAATTCATTACCCAGACCTGTCAGTTACGGCGTATCAGTTACGGCGTATTAGTGCAATTCGAAAGTACCTGTCCACCGATGCAACAGCCAAACTTGTCACTTCTCTCATTCTTTCATGTCTGGACTATTGCAATTCTCTTTTGTCTGGTCTGCCAGCATCATCTATCCACTCCCTCGTATTACAAAACTCCGCAGCTCGACAAGTTCTCAGACAGAAAAAATCGGAGCACATTGCGATCTCTCCACTGGCTGCCTGTGCCACAGAGAGTAGATTATAAGATCAGTACCCTCTGTTACAAATGTCTCCACAAAACTGCACCCTCCTACCTCTGTGAATGTCTTAACCTGTACACTCCTTCACGTTCCCTCCGCTCTGCTGCAGATACCTTGTGCCTACGAATACCTAGATTCAACCAATCTACCGTTGGCCGCCGCTCTTTCTCTATTTCGGGTTCATCGACCTGGAATGAGCTCCCTCTCTCTCTTCGCCAGAAGCCTAGCTATGACACTTTTAAATCCAGCCTCAAGACATATTTATTTCAAACCTAAGATTTCCCCCCTTCTGTTTCATATCAGAACTATCCTACCCTTCACTAACCCATGTCCTATCACCCTGCTAAAATATATGACCTGTGTGTGTGTGCTTTTGAAAAACATTTGACTATTGCAAGTTTATTTCATAGATTTGGTCTGCAGCGTACCATGTTTGTAATATCTGTTTGAACTATTGATTATTTGTTATTGGTTGTATGACTGTGTAAGATGAGGTTGAATGCATGCGCTTTGATTTGTCTTTGCAAGATATTGCGCTATATAAGTTCCATTTATTATTATTATTAAGTAGTAAGAGCATCACTGTAAGTAAATAGTAAGGACATCACCACTAATCAAGGAGTAAGGACATCACCTCTAAGTAGTAAGGACATTACCTCCAAGTAAGCAGTTAGGACAGTGCCTCTAAGTAAGTAATAAGGACATCACCTCTAAGTAACTAGTAAGGACATTAAGGACTAGTAAGGACATCACCTCTAAGTCAGTAGTAAGGACTTCACCTTTAAATAGTAAGGACATCCCCTCTAAGCAGCAATGATGTCACCTCAAAGTATTAAGGATATCACCTCAAGTAATAAGCTCATCACCTCTAAGTAAGTAATAAGGACATCACCTCTAAGTAGTTAAGGACATCACCTCTAAGCAGTAAGGACATCACCTTTAAGTAAGGATATCACCTTTAAGTAAGTAGTAAGCACATCACCTCTAAATAGTAAGAACATCACCTCTAAGTAAGTAATAAGGACATCACCTGTAAGTAAGTAGTAAGGACATCACCTCTAAGCAGTAAGGACATCACCTCTAAGTAAGTAGTAAGCACATCACCTCTAAGTAGTAAGTAATTTACCTCTAAGTAAGTAGTACGGACATCACCTCTAAGTAGTAAGAACATCACGTCTAAGTAAGTAGAAAGACATCACCTCTAAGTAAGTAAT
>CM054141.1:6590985-6658582 GCA_028751875.1 Rapana venosa
TCATCTATCTATACACTATATATTTCTGTGTAATTATACTCACGCTGATCACATATCAGTGTTCCGTGGATTACGGAAAACGTACCCAACATGCTCCTTTTACGTGGAGAGGGGAGGGCTCCGCCAAGAGATGTACTCTGAAAAATTCAGTGAAGTGTCTATGTTGCCTCCTAAAGAGCTTAGGGAGAGAGCAGAAAGAAAACAACTCTATCTACCAGTGCAGTGTTTATAGAAAAGCAGAAAGAAGACAACTCTATCCACCGGAAAGAAGACAACTCTATCCACTAGTGAAGTGTTGATAGAAAAGCAGAAAGAAGACAACTCCATCTACTGGTGAAGGGTTAATATAAAAAAAAATATGAAAAAGAAAACTCCGAAAAACAGGAAGGAGATCACTCCATTTATTAGTGAAGTGTTGAGAGAAAAACAGGAAGAAGATCACTCCATCAACCAGTGAAGGGCTGACAGAAAAACAGGAAGAAGATCACTCCAGCTACCAGTGGAGTGTTGACAGAAAAACAGGAAGATCACTCCAGCTACCAGTGAAGTGTTGACAGAAAAACAGGAAGATCACTCCAGCTACCAGTGAAGTGTTGACAGAAAAACAGGAAGAAGATCACTCCAGCTACCAGTGAAGTGTTGACAGAAAATCAGGAAGAAGATCACTCCAGCTACCAGTGAAGTGTTGACAGAAAAACAGGAAGAAGATCACTCCAGCTACCAGTGAAGTGTTGACAGAAAAACAGGAAGAAGATCACTCCAGCTACCAGTGAAGTGTTGACAGAAAAACAGGAAGAAGATCACTCCAGCTACCAGTGAAGGGTTGATTGCTGGTGAAAATGACACTCAGAGTTTTGACCATTTGATGAAAAAATAATAGTCACAGTTGTACCCTGGCGGAGTTACATATTACACAAATTATTGAGAACTTGTGACTGCAAATAAAAGAAGATCGATAAAAAAAATTAGTAGTAGTAGTAGTAGTAGTAGTAGTAGTATGCATTTACCATATTATTATATTATTATTATTATTTTATTATTATTATTATTATTATTATTATTATTATTACTATTATTATTATTACTATTACTATTATTATTATTATTATTATTATTATTATTATTATTATTATTATTATTATTATATCATCATCATCATCATCATCATCATCATCATTATATTATTATTATTATTATTATTATTATTATTATTAATATTATTATTATTATTATTATTATACATTAACCGTACGTTATCATCATCATCATCATCATCATCATCATCACCATCACCATCAACAACAACCATAATAATAATCAATAATCATAATCATAATGTCCGGTATTTATATGGCGCTGAATCTTGTAAAGCAAACAAATCGAGGCGCTTGCATTCAAATCTTTTACACACATGCAACCTTCCACAAAATATTAGCATTATCAAATTTATGCTCATACACATGCGCATGCACACACCCACGAAAACACGCGCGTGCGCGCGTGCAAACACACACACACACAAACACACACACACACACACACACACACACACACACAACACCACGTTTGGGTAGGGGTGGAGATGAAGGTGACTGTTAAAAAGTAGGAAAAGACAAAGTGTTTTGAGGCTGAATTTGAAAGTGTCAAATGTAGGCTTTTGGCGAGGGAAAGAGGAAGGTCATACTTTAAGTCACACAGATTTCTCTGCGTGAAATTCGGGCTGCTCTCCCCGGGGAGAGCACGTTGCCACAAGAGCAGCGCCACCCATTTTTTTTTCTTTTTTTCTGTCTGCAACAGTATTTGTTTCCCTATCAGAGTGGCTTTTTTCTACATAATTTTGCCAGGGACAACTCTCTTGTTGCCGTGGGTTCTTTTACGTGCGCTAAATAATTATGTGTAACACACGGGACCTCGGTTTATCGTCTCCAGACCACCACTCATGATCTAATGGATGGGGGAAAAGTTTCGGGTCCAAAACGAACCACCGCATTCTTCCGACCCGGACTTTTCGCATTCTAGACAGACGCGTTACCTCTAGACCACCGACTCACCAAGGTGGATGGACCAGAAACAGAAAGAGCGTTGGCCAACTGTGGTTTGATTGAATCTGGGAGTTCGGAAGCGCAGTGTCAGCGGGTGAACGAAGGTAACGAGATGGAGTTTATAAGTGAAGACAATTAAAGAGATAAGAGGGTGGAGATTTGTGGAGACATTTGAAACCGAGGGTAAAGCGCTTTGATTTGCTTTTTGCAAGATATAGCGCTACATAAATTCCATTATTATTATTATTATGTTTGTTTTTTAAATACTATTATTTTATTATTATTTTTTTTATTTTATTTTTTTAATTATTATTATTAGTAGTAGTATTGAGTTTTGTATGCGTTGAAGGGAGTGAATGGATGATGCTGGTTGATCAGCAAAAAGAGAATTACAGTAGTACACACGTTAAAGAATAAGAGATGTGACAAGTTTGGATGCAACATATTTTCGAATTGCGATTATGCGCCGTAATTGATAGTAAGCAGGACTGAGTGATGAATTTTTTCATTGAGAGTGTGTTGTCAAGAACCACACCTAAATACTTCACAGAGGAACTGATGTATTGCCGAATTCTATTGAAGATGTTGTGATGGAGGAAAGTTTATGAGCATAGCTTCGGTTTTATCGGGATTTAGCTGTAAATTGTTCAGAGTCATCCAGTTTTTAATATATTGAAGGCAGTAGGCCATGTTTGTTAGGAGAAAAGGCGGTTTCTCAAGAGTGCATTGAAGTTGAGTGTCATCACCAAAGAAATGATGGAGAGTAGAAAGTAGAGCAACGTAGAGTGTAAAGAGAACAAGACCCAGAACTAGTCCCTGTGGGATTTCACATTCCAGTTTGACAGGTTCTGATTGAGATTTTAAAAAATTCTTGCTTACTTCATGTTTTTCTTGATTTCGTGAAAATTAGATCGTTATGATAATGAAAATCATCATCATCGTCGTCGTTGTCATCGTCATCATCAGGGTAATAGTTGTTGCTTTTGTTTTGTTGGGGTTTTCCCTGAGTTTCTGTCTTTTGTTGGTAAGACAAAACTGCAAGTGGAAAAATTAAAACTGTACAATATGCAGGAATTTACCATTAATGACAATCATCCTTCGTTATCATATACTATCTCTCTCTCATATACTACTATATCATATACTATCATAAGTGTCATTAGTATCACTATTTTCCCTGATTAGTATCATCATTGCTGATGTTGCCGCCGCCGCCGCCGCCGCCGCCACCACCACCACCACCACCATTACCACCACCAACGCCGCTACTGCTACTAGTACTATTATACTGCTGCTGCTGCTACCTCTGCTTCTGCTACTGCTGCTACTACTACTACTGTGGTAGTACTGGTGGTCGTGTTTTTGCTGCTATTATTATTGCTTGTTGTTTTTATTTGTCTTGTTGTTATTGTTGTCTTCATCAATTTATAACGATGAAGATCACCAGCATAGCACTGACGATGATAACGACAACGAGGTTGAATATTTTACTGAAAATTTTTGGTGGGATTTTTAATTGATCACGGTCAAAATCAGCCACAGGCAAAACTAAATCCTGGTTAAACAAGCTTATCATAGACGATCTTAACCACTCTGTTGAGCCAGTCCTGGTTATTGGGGATCAAATAAAAGACTGTGACAGGCCAATCACTTCCCTTCTTATTCATTGGTAGAGAGAACGTGATAATTGTGTGTGAGTGATCGATGTCTGGGCACGCGGCCAAAGGATACTCTCCGCCATCCAGCCTCTTACAGCCGTCACAGCACAGAAACCAAACAATGCCCGTTGTTGAGCTTGACACTGGCTGGGCATCTTCGGAACTGTCAGCCAACCACATTGACAGCTGCATTGGTTCTGACTGTGGAAACACTGGCTAAAAAACACATTCGGGGTGATACGGTCAGCTTCCTCTCCCATGTCAGTTAACACTCTTTAAATACACCCTGAAAAAACAATGGGTGTTCTGACGCGTTTTAGATTGTGGTGGAGAAATTGTTCATTTGTAATTCTGACCGGGTGTGTTTGTGTGAGTCAATGTCAGGAGAGAATGCACATGCCTGCTCATTGCAGGGACTCAGTGCTGTCCAGCGCTCACAGGTATCAAGTTCTGAGGTCCCGCAGTGTGCTAGAGTGCTTGAGCCTGTGTCAGCTTGATGGTCCCTGCAGGTCTATTGTCTTTGATGCCGACCAATTTCTCTGTTACTTTGGTAACGCTACCTCTGCTGAAAACTGTTCCAATATGGAGCCTGTGGTTGGCAAGCAACGGTTTTATGAGGAGGTAATCATTGTGGTTGGTTGGTTGGCTGTTTGGTTTGTTGGTTGGCTGGCTGGCTGGCTGGCTAAATTTTTCAGTTTGATTTTTCTGTTTTCTTGTGTGTTTGATGTCTTACTTTTCAGCCCCCTTAAGGAATTAATGTGTATGAAATATGAAAGTTTTATTTTGGTCGAGTCTTGCTTCTTGTTTGATTCCTTTAATGTGTCAAGTTGTGTTTTGTTTTTGCTCTGCAAAACTTCTGCATAATGATGATTCATTGGCTTCTTTCATTTTGTTTCATTTTTACCACATTCTTTTGGCCATTTCCGTTTTCAAATTTTTTTCTTTACTTTCTTTTTTTTCTTTTTCTGAGTTTACATGTGTATGATTTTGTACTAGGATGCTTCTATATTTGCCCATACTGGCCCCTTGAGAATTTATGGGACACCTTTACCTTTTTACCTACAAACTAAAACTGACAAATAATTTGATAACAAACTTTTCTAGGTACATATTGCTGACTTCATGGCTGCCTCATATAGCTATTTACTTACTTCCACTTATTCGCTTATTATTTATTGCCTCACTCACTCACTGGCTTGCTTACATATTTGCTTCCTCGCTCATGTGAATACTTACTTCTTTGACTTTATTGTATTTTACTGTCCTTTACTTCTATTAATTGGCGTGTACCTTACTTTACTTTACTTTTTACTTTACTTTATAATTGTGCTTTACTTTATGGCATTCTACTTTACAGCACTGTACTTATTTGTTTGTTTATTTATTTGTTTACACCACTGTAAGTCACGGCAGATTTCACTGCATGAAATTCGGGCTGCTCTCCCTGGGGAGAGCGTGTCGCCACAAGAGCAGCGCCACCCATTATTTTTTTTCTTTGTCTGCAACTGTATTTGTTTCCCTATGAGGGAGGGTTTTTTCCTACAGATTTTAGCCAGGGACAATTCTCTTGTTGCCGTGGATTATTTTACGTGCGCTAAATAATTTTTTGGAACATACGAGACCTCAGGTTATCATCTCATCCGAAAGACAAGCACCCAGACCACCACTCATGGTCTATTGGAAGGAGGAAAAGTTTTTGGCCCAAACAGGGATCAAACCCTCGCACACTGCAAACCCGGACTTTTTGCTTTCTAGGTAGACCACCGTTCCATTATCGACTTATGCTGTAAATAACGTTACTGTACTTCAATGCACTGTTCTTTACTTTAATGTACTTTACTTAAATGTATTTAACACCTCTGTACTATGCTGTACTCTGCTTACATTACTTTATGCCTTACTTTAGTTTACTTTACTTTAGTGTACTTTACTTTACTTAGCTTTGCTTCACTTTACTTTTGTTTACTTTTGTCGCGCTCCTGAAAGCATACAACAACAAACACAAAACACGGAAGAAAATGCATCAGACAAATACTTAAATTCACTTTTAAACACAAATTCAACACACACTCTAAGACACTCTAAGACTTCATCTTATATTCCCCTCTCCTCTTAACTAACAGTTCTGAGTCCAGCTCGAAAGATGCTCCTCTCCCACTTCCCTCTCTGTAACATCACTTCAACACACAGACAACGTTGAGAAGCTCCCAGGCCGCAGAGATCCTCAGGGCAGGCTGAAGGTGGCTAGGTAGTGGGGAGAAGGATAATGGGTCATGGGGAGAATAAAGAGGGATGGGGATTCCGGATGGTCAAGGACAAGCCGCCGGTGACTTTCTCTAGGCAGGCACGACTCCACTACCAGAGGCACCCACAGAAACCACAAGCAATACTTGCTGCCATAGCGCTAAGGCAACTAGGTTTCTTCCCTTTCATCCACTAGGTTGACAAATCTGTCAATTAACATCCAAAGACCTGTATACCCAAGGAACCCTCTACATTTTGAATCTAAATTGGCGACTGATGTCTATTCTTTAATTATGTTCAGTTCAGTTCATTATGTGCAGTTCCCCCAGTTCACCCAGCTGTAAATGGGTACCTGCCCTCTTTAGGGTCAGGGAAGGTAAAGCAGCGAGGGAGAGGAGATGGGCGCTGAACACACAAAATTGCACTAAATCCCAAATCACTCAGGACTCGACCATATCAATTTTAATTTAATAATACTGAGTGTTCTAAACACGTGATAACTCTCTAGAAAAAAAAATTGCATTTAGAAACATAACGACTAACACTCTACAGTGAAATCTTAAGTCTACCTAATAGAAAATATATAACACAACATATTTTAAACTTGGGTATAAATCGCAGAAAAACCAGAAGAGGAACACGTGCAGGCAGACGTCATCGCCTGCAGTGTGCCCGGCCTCCACGTGTCTCCCCCCTCATCTCTGACGTCACTTCCGTAACCACTGACCAGGCTGCCTCATCTCCCCGTGACATGCTTCCGCTTGTTATTGATTTGTCTTCTATGTGTGAATCTGAAAAGACTTTTCTTCATCGTGATGTGCTTCATGCTGTGTACAAAGATTGAGATCCCCTGCGTGTCTCAGTTTATTTTACCACCCTCCACACCTGACTCACCATTTTGTCTGTTCTCCCACTGTCTACTTATCTGCCATTGCCTTCATCTTCTTCCTCAGATCCTTGTCCTAACTCACCACTTTCTCCTTTAACCTCTCCGTCTCCTTCAAATCTTCTTCA
The DNA here is from genome assembly GCA_028751875.1 of Rapana venosa. Classification (NCBI taxonomy): domain Eukaryota; kingdom Metazoa; phylum Mollusca; class Gastropoda; order Neogastropoda; family Muricidae; genus Rapana; species Rapana venosa. Next base: position 6,597,944 of record CM054141.1, read on the forward strand.
CATCTGTTTGCTCAGATGGAAATGCTGATTTTCTTTCCGATTTTTATCTCTGAACAAAACCTATATTTAACTTTTCTCACGGAAACATGGTTTAAAACAACAAGGCCATGAACCTAAGATAAAACAGCTAACACCACTTGGCTATGAAGACTCCTTCCTTCCCCAGACTCTCCTGTGGAAGTGGCATTGCTGTCGTTTACAAGGACCCGCTGCATCCGGCTCTTTCCTTCTGCCACTCTCTCCCTTTCTCAACGGAATCTTTCGAAGTCGGTGAAACTCAATCTAACCTCACCCGGCCATTCTATTACTTTCTGCTGCCTTTACCGCCCACCTCCCAGCCGTAAAAACAATCTGACATCTCTTTTTCATCAAGAATTCCAATCACTCCTTGATCACTACAGCCTCTCTCCCAAGAAAGTTATCATTCTTGGCGACTTTAACTTCCACTTCGACAACCAGTCTTCTCCTGATGTCAAGCGTCTTTCTCTTTCTTTTTCTAACCACTCTCTGTTCCAGCTAGTAAATGAAGCTCGGGTCTGTATCCGTCACTAATGAACTGCTTTCTGATCGTTCTGTCATTCTTTTCTTTCTCAACATTGCAAGAGGCCTATTAAAAAGAAAAAGTGCGTCACCCGTCGCAATCTCAAGGCCATAGATATCCAAGCTTTCTCTACCCAAGCTGCTAAACGCCTATCACAAATCCCTGACCACACTGACCCGTCTAAACATTACAACACTGCTCTTGGCCAACTGCTCGATAAGCACGCGCCTCCCACCAACCTCATTCTTCCTGATAGGCCCTGGGTATACCCATGATATCCTGGTCGCAAAACGCAAACGCCGACAACTCGAGGACAATGGCGAAAAACAAAAACTGAAATAAATAAACAGCTCGTTCGAAAACAAATCTACAAAGTCAGAACCAAAATCCATTCAGCAAAGACAAAGTATTACTCTGCTCAAGTTCTTGATGCTACGTCCATGAAATCTCTCTTTTCCCTCACCTCAACTCTTCTGGGATCTGCAAAGGCAAGCCACTGTTCACAGCTCTCCGAACTTCCTGCTATATTTTCTTCATTCTTCTCTGACAAACTCGCAACATTCGCTGTAGACTGCATCAGACTTCTTTCCAACCTGCACCTCTTGATGGCATTCCTCTCCTTTTCTTTCATCCAACAAGTGAGAATGAAATCAAGACAATTCTGAAAGACATGACAATAAAATTATGTGATCTCGATTCTATACCTGCTTCTCTGCTCACTCAGTGCATTCTACAGCTCATACCCACTATCACGAAAATAGTAAACTCATCTCTTCTCTCAGGAACTTTTCCATCAGCTCTCAAAACTTATTGTTATACCTCTACTCAAAAAGCACGACCTCGACCCTTACATTCTGAAGAATTACAGACCTGTTTCTTACCTACCTTTCATCTCTAAAGTCCTTGAAGAAGTTGTTCTGAAACAACTCAACAGAATCTACTTCCCCCTTTTCAGTCTACAATCACAGTACCTCGACTTATCTGCAGCCTTCGACAGTAGACCACTCCATTGTTCTCTACCGTCTCCAAAACACGTTTGGTATAAAAGACACAGCCCTCATCTGGTTCAGTTCATACCTTACAGAGCGATTCCACACAGTTACAGTAAATAGGATTCAATCAACACCTACCAAACTGGAATCACAGGGGTCAGTTCTCGGCCCTGTTTTTTTCACTCTCTACACTGCACCACTTTCACATACAATAAACCGTCATCAAATCATCCATCATTTTTATGCAGACGACTCTCAGATTCTTCGCGGTGAAACTCCCGAAAATCTGCGTTCTCTCTTGACAAATATCGCCTACTGCCTTCACGATATCCAAAATTGGATCATAGAGAACAAGTTACAGCTAGAGTAAGGTAAAGGTAAAGGAGTCCCATAACCTATAAGGTCGTAGGGGAGCGAGGCGTCAGAGACCTCACTTCTCTAGGGGCCAGCATATTGAGGGCGGCGCCCATCTCCTCTCCCTCACTGCTTTACCTTCCCTGACCCTAAAGAGGGCAGGTACCCATTTACAGCTGGGTAAACTGGGGGAACTGTACTGAAGCCAAGGCGCGCAAACGGTCACCCATCCAACTGGTAACCACGCTCGACGCTGCTTAACTTGGCTGGGGGAAAGCGAGTGCTCCGACCACTGAGCTATCCCGTCCCAGCTAAATGCAGATAAAACCGAAGCCATGCTTATAGGGACCAAACACAAAGTTCGGCAATATGTCTGTCCCTCTATCCACTGCAGTGAAATATCTAGGGGTAGTTATCGATAACACACGTTCCATGCAAAAATCCATCACCCAAACCTGCCAGTCCATCTACTATCAATTACAGCGAATTAGTGCATTTCGAAAGTAATGATGTAACATCCAAACTAGTCACATCTCTCATGTCTGGACTATTGCAATTCTGTTCTGGTTGGTTTGCCAGCATCATCAATCCACCCTCTTCAATGTATACAGAACTCTGCAGTTCGACTAGTCCTCAGAAAGAAAAAATCTGAGCACATTACTCCTCTCTTGCAATCTCTCCACTGGCTGCCTGTGCCACAGAGAGTAAACTATAAGATCAGTACCCTCTGTTACAAATGTCTCCACAAAACAGCACCTTCCTACCTCTGTGAATGTCTTCACTTGTACACTCCTTCTCGTTCTCTCCGCTCTGCTGCAGATACCTTGTGCTTAAGAATACCTAGATTCAACCAGTCCACTGTTGGCCGCCACTCTTTCTCTGTTTCTGGTCTATCGATCTGGAATGACCTACCCCTCTCTCTCTCGGTCGGGGTGACCTCCCTTGGATAGTGGCAGGAGAATATTTTGCTCTGTCAGTTTTCCACTTAAAACTGTAATAAATTGAGCACCATGCCTGTTGTTGGACTGCCAACAGCTTTGGAAGTCACCATAGGTGCCCTGCTACAAGACCATCACCCCACGTCATGGAAAATCTGTGGAGTAGGCGACAACACAACGGTTGTACTTCGGCTGAAGACTGACTCTGAACACCAAGCAAACATGGCGAGTCAGCAAACACCTTCCACCTGCGATTCCGTAGGAAACCTCCCAGTCATCTCAACAGAGATAGAAGGCGGCTAGAAGAAAGAATCAGGCAGAGGAGAGGAGACAGAGGGAGGAAAGCAGAAAGGCAGAGAGGGGGAGACAGACAGCAACGTGGCAAGAAGAAAATCAGGCAAGTGAAGTTTTCGCCTCAGAAAATACACACGGTTTGTTTATGCCTACGCCTTCGTTAACCAGTGTTGTCTCCCATGACAACGAACCCCTGTCTCCAAACAACACACCGCTGCATGTGCTGTCTTCTGCACGTGAATTCCACCCTAAGCCACGTGAAGTTACCGCGCTAGAAGCAGAACCCGTTCCTGATCAGCAGTGTGACATCGGCCTGGCTGACGATGTGTCTACGTCATTCGAGACTACCGGGGACAACGTTGGTGACAGCATTCTACGGAATGCTGAGGAGACTGGCTGCAGTGTGGAGTTAATCAGAGACTACGTAGCTGAGAAGACTCAGAAACACCTCTAGAAACTGTGATTTTAGCCACGTGCTTGTTTCTGAGGACAAACCAGACGTTTTTATTTGTGAAAGTGATGACGTGGTGTTTGAGTTTAAGCGGACAGAAGATTCCAGTGAACAAGCTGATTTCTTCTGGTTTGTAAAAAGAGACACCAAGCACATGTCTGAGGAGGAGCGGACCATCACGTCCAGGCTGCAGCTGTGGACATCTGCTGAACGCAAGCGATTCAAAGAGAGGATTGATGCTGGACTGGACATGCTAAGGTGATCATGGACACTGTCAGATTCTTCCTGGGATAACTGATTGTGATTATGATAGGCTTTTGAATGTGTGTGTTTGTGTGTGTGTGTGTGTGTGTGTGTGTGTGTGTGTGTGTGAGATCTTCAGTTTAACTGTGTGTACCTGTGTGTGTGTGCGTGTGTGTGTGTGTGCGTGTGTGTGTGTGTGCGTGTGTGTGTGTGTGCGTGTGTGTCTGTGTGTGTTTGCGTGCGTGTCTCTGTGTGTGTGCGTGCGCGTACGTGTGTGTGTGTGTGTGCGCGCGCGTGTGTGTGTGTGATCGCGCGCGTGCATAGTGTGCACAAGCGCGCAGGTGTGTGAGTGCATGTGTGTGTGAGAGAGAGCGAGTGAGAGAAAGAGGGTGAGAGAGAGGGGGAGAGAGAGAGCAAGCGAGCGGAACGTGCCTGAAAAGCTACGCATGCACACCATGCCATGTGTTTGTAAAAGGAAACATAGCGAGCCAGTGAGCCTACCTGATTTAAGACATTGCGTGACATGGAAACCTTGTCACAAATCAAATCATGTCATGTTACAGCACATGTGTATATGTTGATGCCTTTTCAAATGGGGCTATTGCCTTTCTTCAATAAAATATCGTTATTGTTATCGTTATCGTTATCGTTATCTCTCTCTCTCTCTCTCCGCCAAAAGTCTACTTATGATGCTTTTAAATCCAACCTAAAGACATTTATTTCAAACCTAAGATTCTCCTCTCTTGTTTGATCTCATTTCTGTCCCTGCCCTCAACCACCAACTCCTCCCATTACCCTGCCGAGTGTACAACGTGTGTGTGTGTGTGTGTGTGTGTGTGTGTGTGTGTGTGTGTGTGTGTGTGTGTGTGTGGTGTGTGTACAGAGGGTACTGTGTGTGTGTGTGTGTGTGTGTGTGTGTGTGTATGTGTTGTAGTATTATATATATATTTTTTGTGTGTGTGTGTGTGTGTGTGTGTGTGTGTGTGTGTGTGTGTGTGTGTGTGGCCGCGCGCGCGTGTGTGTTTACATTTGAATTTGTAAAAACTATTAATTGTAAACGTCTATTAATTGTAAGTGGCTGCATGTGGGAGACTGGGGTGAATGAAAGTGCTTTGATTTGTTTTTTGCAAGATATAACGCTGTAAAAGTTCCATGCATTATTATAATTATTATTAAAATAAACCTTGAGAAAACTCCCTCCAAAACATTATATACTAGTTTACCCAAGAAACAATCATCCAAGCACTGCGTTGACACAAGACACCGTTAACAACCACCACAACAGCATCAAATCACCACAGAAATTAACCACATTTACAGAACAACCCTCACCTGTCACTGGCACTCCTGCACCCCAAGGAAGTCGTTGACAGGACGCACACGACGCCACAACGAAGAATAAAGGCTTGGTTCACAGGAGCCTGAACTACAAGATGACTGCTCTCCAAGTAGAGACACAACTCCATCCGGCGCCCAACAGCCAACGCTGGAACGGCGACCAACGAACCTCTTCAGCCAAAGACTGACTGACTCTCGACTCAAGACCTCCTATTTAAAGCTACTGCTACTCAGCTGACCATCCAAACCCACACTCACGACCAGGAACTTCACGAGAAGCTAACCTACAAGCAAAATTGCAAGAGAAAAGGGAATGTGCATGCAACCAAGCTGCAGTTCTCCTCATACGTAAAAATGCGTATGTGCACAAAATAATCAATGGAATTTATATAGCGCTATATCTTGCAAGAAAACAAATGAAACCGCTTTTATTCATCCTACTCATTCACATGCAGCCAGTTACAATTATTAGTTGCTTTTTTGTTTTGTTTTTTACAAATCCAAATGTATACACATATGCTCGCGCGCACGCACATACACACACACTCACACACACATAAAGGGTGATGTCATTTTGGCTTTTGAGGTTTGAAATAAATGTGTCTTTAGGCCGGATTTAAAAGCACCATAAGAAGGCTTTTGTCGAAGGGAGAGAGGGAGTTCATTCAAGATCGATGGACCAGAAACAAAGAGCGACGGCCAACGGTGGACTGGTTGCATCTAGGTATTAAGTAGGTTAATTAAGTATTAGGTAGAAAGACACTAGCAGTAGAGAGGAGAGAGAGAGAGAGAGAGAGAGAGAGAGAGAGAGAGAGAGAGAGAGAGAGAGGAGGAGAGAGAGGGGAGAGAGAGAGAGAACTAGCATGGAGTTATGCATGGAATAATGTGCAGAACTGTGTGAACTGTGACAACTTTACTTTGCTTCACATTATTTTACTTTACTTTTTTTTCTAACTTTACCTTACTCCTTTGAAAAGCATGATTTCGCAGATGAATTAAATGACCTGAAGCAATCCCGAATTTTTGAGAATAGTGTCATTGTTGATGAAAAAGTTATCTGTAAGCACTTTAAAGGCAATAAATATTAACAAATCTTCTGGACCAGATGGTATGTGCGGTAGAACCCTGAAGTTCTGCACCACTGAGCTTGCCAGTGTCCTTCAACACCTGTTCAAAGCCTCACTGGATATTTTCCAGATTCCAGTTATTTGGAAAACGTCCAATGTAATACCTCTTCCAAAGAAAAACAATCCTTGTCAGCCTAATGATTTTAGACTTGTAGTTCTTACATATCTTGTGATGAAAACGGTAGAAAAGATCGTTAAATCTTTCTTTCCGTTTCTCTGTTTCTCTCTTTCATTCCGCTACAGAGAAATACCTTGACCAACGCCAATTTGCGTACAGGTCTCGAAGAGGTGTCGAGGATGCCAAACTATTCATTTTGAACAAGTTGTATAGCCACTTGGAAACACCTGTCCCTCATGCCAGAATATTGTACAGTACTGTACTCTACTGTACTTTAGTATATACTTTCTTATCGTTATTGTACTTTACTTAACTGTACTTTTCTATGCAGTATTTTAGTGTAATATACTTTGACTTTATTGTTTTATGCTTCACTCGCTGTAAAAACGGGTTTTTATTGAATTTTACTTTACATTGCTTTACTTAACGGCGTTTTGCTGTACTTTACTATTTTGTACTGTATCTTATTTTACCATTCTTAAATGTAATTTACTCTGTTGTAATGCACTTTTTGTACTTTTACTTCACTGTCTTTTAACGTAATGGTCTTTACTAATGTTGACGTTTTGAATTTTTGTACTTTACTGACCTTTCAGTAATTCAGATGATTGTGCTCTGCTTTACTTCAGAGTTTTAACCTTAACTTTCATCATCATCACATCATCATCATCATCATCATCATCAGCATCAGCATCATCATCATCTATCATCATCAGACCCGTGACCTTGGCGATCGTGGGGGAGACACGAAAGACGATGCCGTGGTAAGCCTCCTCCATCCATCTTGGTCCTCGGCTCTGCGCAGTAGTTCATCCTGGTCCATTCTCTGATGTTGTCCATCCATGACTTGTTCTGTCTTCCCCTCTTTCTGCCACCTTCGAGTGTTCCCTGCAGTACTGTTTTTGGCAGAGTGTTGTGGCGGGTAACGTGGCCGAACCATGTCAGCTTTTTCTTCTTGACGATGGTGAGACCTGTGGACCTGCCAGCCGTGTTATTTGACTCTTGACAAATTCATTGATCTTTCGTTCTCTCCAGGATATGCCCAGTAGTTTTCTATGGCATTTTGTTTCAAATGACTGGATTCGCTTTGCTGTTTCAGCAGTCAATGTCCAGGTTTCACTTCTGTACAGCAGGATAGGGCTTTAGTTTGATTGGGAAACTGATCTCTTTACTGTTCCATATGGTGGTGAGTTTTGTCATGGAAGATGTTGCCATGGCTATTCTGACTTTGATTTCTGTCGTCGATCGCCCGTCCTTTGTGAGTGTAGCGCCAAGGTATTTAAAAGCGTCTACCTCCTCCAGTTGTTGGCCGTTCATGTAAATTTTAGCAGTGGCGTTGCTCGTGCTGTCACAAGTACTTTACTTTTCTCCGAGCTCACCTCCATCCCATATGCTCAAGCTCTGTCCTCAAGTCTGGTGGTAAGATCTTGCAACTCTGTGTTACTTCCGCCCATGAGGTCAATGTCATCGGCAAACCGCAAGTTGTTGAGGGGTGAGTGGAAGTCATGGAGGGTCTCTCTCATAATGTTTTCCAAGAACAGATTAAACAGGACTGGAGATAACAGGCATCTTTGTCGGACCCCAACTGTCGTTTTGAAGTAGTCTCCGACCTGATTGTTCAGAAGGACTGCACTGCTTGCGGTGTTGTATAGTGCTTGAATGGTTTGCACTAGTCCTTCTTCAATGCCAAACATTCGGAGGAGCTGCCACAGGCCTTCGTGCCATACTCTGTCGAAATCCTTCTTGAAGTCGATGAAGTTGTGGAACAGGTCTCTCTGATGTTGAAGATGTTTTTCCATCAGGATGTGGCAGTTAAAAATCTGTTCGATTGTGCCTGCCCTGAACCCAGCTTGTTCCTCTGCAAGGTGCTCTTCTGCCTCCTTCTTTAGTCGATTCAAAATAACTTTGAGCATGATCTTGCTGGCGTGGCTGATGAGGCTGATTGTTCTATAGTTTTGGCATTGGCGTAAATTCCCCTTCTTGGGCAGGGTATGATGAGTGATTGTGTCCATTCTGTTGGCCATTGTTTTGTCTCCCAAATCTTCTGACAGATAGCTGTAACATGTGTGATGACTGTTTCGCCACCATGCTTGAGCAGCTCTGCTGGTATGTTGTCTGCTCCTGGGGACTTTGCTACTGGTAAGCTGCGGATGGCTTCTTCCACTTCTTCCCTCAGTATAGGTAATGGCGAGGGTGCTCCTGATGTTGCTGCTTTCTCTTCTATTATGCTCTTGTCAGGTTGGATTGGGTAGTTGTACAGTTCTGACATACTCAGACCACCTGTTCAATGCAGCTGAGCTTTCTGTGAGGAGTTTCCGGAGCTGTCTTCAATGACTAATGATTTGGTTTGAAGTGTTTGTGAGTTTCTTCAGGGTGTCGTATGCCTTTTCACTGTTGCCCACTTTCATGTTTTTTTTCGATCTCATCACATTGATCACTGATCCACTTCTCTCTGGCCTTTAACATTGACTTCTTCACAAGATTGTTGGCCTCCCGGTATTCCTTAGGGTTGGAAGACCTGGTTGGTTTCAGTGCTCTTCTTGTATCGCAGAGGTCCAAGATGTCATTGGTAGTCCATGGCTGGTGTTTATTCCTCTGACGACCGAGTACCTCCTCTGCTGTTTCTCGGACTGCCTCATTAAAGTTGTTGGTGAGGTCATTGATGTCATTGTCCAGGAGGGTTAATGCCGCAAAACGTCCGCCAAGCTTAGCTTGGAAGATCTTCTTGACATCTGGATGTTTCAGTTTGTCCTCGTCAAATTTGATAGTGGGTTTGCAGGCTTTGTTTTTCTTCAGCTTCATTTTGAATACCAGCAGCACAAGGTATGTCAGCTCCAGGGTAGGTTCTTGTTCTGGCTCTGTTGATGCTGGATTTGAAGCGCCGTGGTGTTAAGATAAAATCTATTTGGTTATGGATTTTGCGTTTGGCGCATGCCAGGTTGTCCCCTTGACTGTTTGTGGGTACACCCCGATAGAGGGTATTGACAATGGTAAGTCTGTGGGTGCAGGCAAACTCCAGCAGACGTAGTCCCCTGTCGTTGGTCTATCCAGTTCCAAACTGACCAACTGTTCTGGCCCATTGGTTGTAAGAGTCAGGACCTACTTTGGCGGTTAAAATCCCCTTGGATGATGGGTATTTTCATAATGGTCTATTCAAGATCTTCGTAAAATTCTTCTACTTCTTCATCTGCATGGTCAAATGATGGTGCATAGATTTGTATGATGGTGATGTTCTTGGGCTTGGCCGACACCCGGATGCTGATAATCCTGCTGGAAGCCGGTGTACAGCTGATAATGCACCCCACTACTTCCTTTCTGACAATAAATGCCACTCCATGTTGGTGATGTTTCTCTTGGCCACTGTACCAGATCTTGTTGCCTTCTTCAGTCAATGTCTCCCAAATCCTGTCCATCTCACTTCTCCTAGTCCAATAATGTCCCATTAATGTCCCAATGGGACATGGGACCTTAAACTTTACTGTACTGTAAAGTAAAGTAAAGAGCACTAAAGTTAAAATACAGGAAAGTGCAATAGGACTACAGTACAGTTAAGTCATGAAAAGTAAAGTAAAGAAAAGAAAAGTACCCTAAAGGAAAGGGAAAAAAAAGTAAAGTCAGTACAGTACAAATCAGCACAGTACAGTAATGGACAATACAGTGAAATTTAGTATAATAAACAAAGTACAGCAAAGTACAGTAAAGAATAGTAAAGTATAGTAAGATACTGTGAAGTGTAGTAAAGCACAATATAGTAAAGCAAAAGTACAGTAAATTACAGCACAGTAAAGTAAAGGAAAGGAAAGTACAGATAATTCAAGTACAGTTAAATAAAGAAAGTAAAATAAAGTATCACAATGCTGAAAATTAAATCAAAATGAAGTAAAGTACAATAAAAAACAGAATGGTAAAATACAGCATATTGAATCACAATACAGTAATGCACGATACAGCAAAGTACAGTAGAGTACATAAAAATACAACAAAGTATAGAAAAGCAAAATACTGTAAAGTACAATACTGTAAAGTACATTAAAGCAAAATACTAAGTACAGTACAGTAAAGTACAGAAACGCAAAATACTGTAAAGTACAATACTATTACTGTTACTGTTACTGGTTCCGTAACCCGCCAGGGTCGTAGGGGCGCTGCATGGTGGATGAACAGTGGACCAGCTTGTACATTAAATCAAAATACTAAGTACAGTAAAGCAAAATATAGCAAATCACAGTACAGTAAAGTACATGAAAGCAAAATATAATAAATCACAGCACAGCAAAATACATGAAAGCAAAATATAGCAAATCACAGTATAAAAGGTAAAGGTAAAGGAGTCCCATAACCTATAAGGTCGTAGGGGAGCGAGGCGTCAGAGACCTCACTTCTCTAGGGCCAGCATATTGAGGGCAGCGCCCATCTCCTCTCCCTCGCTGCTTTACCTTCCCTGACCCTAAAGAGGGCAGGTACCCATTTACAGCTGGGTGAACTGGGGGTAGTTGTACTGAAGCCAAGGCGTGCAAACGGTCACCCATCCAACTGGTAACCACGCTCGACGCTGCTTAACTTGGCTGGGGGAAAGCGAGTGCTCCGACCACTGAGCTATCCCGTCCCCTCACAGTATATGAAAGCAAAATATAGTAAATCACAGCACAGTAAAGAACATGAAAGCAAAATGAAGTTTAAAAAACAACAAAAAAATAAACAAAAACACACACACACCACACACACACAACACACACACACACACACACACACACACACACACACACACACACCACACAAAACAGTAGAGTGAAGTACATGAAAGCAAAATATAGTACAGTACAGTACAGTACAGTAAAGTACATGAAAGCATGAAAGCAGCTCACCCCCCCCCTCCCTCGCAAAATATAGTAAAGTACAGTACAGTACAGTACAGTACAGTACATATATAATAAATGGAACTTATATAGAGCTATATCTTGCAAAGACAAATCAAAGCGCATGCATTCAACCTAATCTTATACAGTCATGCAATCATTGATAAATAATCAATACTTTAAACAAACAGATATTATTATATTATATATTGTTATAATTATTATATACCACACTAAGTCACGAGATTTCTCTGCCTGAAATTTGGCCTGCTCTCCATGGGGAGAGCGCGTCGCCAAAAGAGCAGCGCCACCCTTTTTTGTTGTTGTTTGTCTGCAACTGTATTTGTTTCCTTATCAGAGCGCGTCGCCACAAGAGCAGCGCCACCATTTTTGTTGTTGTTGTTTGTCTGCAACTGTATTTGATTCCCTATCAGACTGGTTTTTTCTAAGAATTTTGCCAGGGACAACTCTCTTGTTGCCGTAGATTCTTTTATATGCGCTGAAAATTTTCATCCGAAAGACTAGCGCCTAGACCACCACTCATGGTCTAATGGATGGAGGAAAAGTTTCGGGCCCAAACATGGTGCTCTGCAGACAAAAATCTATGAAATAGAATTTCAATAGTCAAATGTTTTTTCAAAAGCACAACACACACACACACACACACACACACACACACACACACACCACACACACACACACACCACACACACACACACACACACACACTCTCACGACCAGGTCGTATACTTTAGCAGGGTGATAGGACATGGGTAAGTGAAGGTGGGATAGTTCTGATATGAAACAAGAGGGAGGAAATCGTAGGTTTGAAATGAATATGTCTTGAGATTGGATTTAAAAGTGTCATAACTAGGTTTTTGGCGAAGAGAGAGAGAGAGGGAGCTCATTCCAGATCAATGGACCTGAAATAGAGAATATATCAAGTACACAAAATATCTATTTATTTTTTGGGTGGCAATAGACGCTTCTAAATTCTGGAGGGTGTCTAGCTGTTACCTACTACAAAAGATGAGTAAGGTTTCAAATACTGCCGGGACCTCTGATGAGTGCTCAACCAGTCACGTCAGGCCAAAGGCATGGTCCTTACTCAAATATGTCCCAAATGTTGCCTTCAAAGTTTTATCCTGTAGTATACTTCGTTTTTTCTCGAATCTTGGACAAAAATCATTTTTATGATGGGAATGAAGTTATAACTGGTTACCTGCACTTGTTTTATTTAATATATATATTATATATTATATATATATATATATTAATAAATATTATATATATATATTATATATATATATATCACGGCTACGCTGGCTTCCTATCCCCTCTCTCTTGGGTTATGTAGGCTTTACTGTTATTAATTGTAAATTAGCAGAACATCAAGTAGTTGTACACATTCATGTATGCTTTGATGAATACATTTTTTTGAAAACTGTTTCCTTTGCAATTTAACACTGTCTTTTTTAACTGAATGATTTTGGGGTTTTTTGGTTGTTGTTGTTATTCTGGTGCTTTTGTTCTAGTACTAACGAAGAAACTTAAGATAACCATATTCCTACATCATTTTTTGCACTTAAAAAAATGCCTGCAACTGTACAACAATCACATTGTCAAACATACTACATACTGCACATAAATTGAACATTTGTCTTGATGGAAATGTATGTTTTATGAAAGAACATAACCTGCAATGCAAGGGACCAAATAAAGAAAAACTACTTTACTGCAGTTTACTGTGTTTTATTGATCTTTTCTTAACTGCACTGTAGAATACTGTACATTATGATACTTTACTTAAGTGTAACTTACGTTATTTTTCTTCTCTTTTCTTTATTGAACTGTTTTTCAGTGTGCTATATTCTACATTGCTGTTCTTTATTATACTAAACTTTGTTGTACCCTTTAGTTCTGTAGGGGACGGGACAGCTCAGTGGTCAGAGCACTTGCTTTCACCAAGTCAATGTTGAGCAGCATCGAGCGTGGTTACCAAGTGGATACCTTCACCTACCTTTTATGGTCTGCACTCCGCTGTAATATCAAAGCAACAACAAGAACTATATCTATATCTATATATATATATATATATATCTCTCTCTTCTCTCTTCTCTCTCTCTCTCTCTATAATTATATATATAATTATATATATATATATATATATATAAAGACGTCCATAACAGACTGGGCAAGGCCAGGAGTGTGTTTAGGGAAATGAACAATATCTGGAGATTAACTCAGTACAGCAGCACCAACACCAAGCTGAAGCTATACCAGAGCTGTGTTGAATCTACACTCCTCTACGGTTCTGAGTGCTGGAGGATGACGGAAGCGGATCTACCAAACTTCGATCCTTTCACACCGTATGCCTCCGAAGAATTCTCCGGATCTTTTGGCCAGAGAAAATCTCCAATGAAGACTTACTACAAAGATGCAGGCAGGAAGACATAGAACCATCATCACCAGACGACGGTGGAAGTGGATTGGGCACATCCTCCGAAGAGACCCACAGTCAATCACAAGAACAGCATTGCACTGGACCCCAGAAGGAAGGAGAAAGAAAGGAAGACCAAAAGCAACGTGGAGGAGGACTGTAGAAAGTGAGATGAAGGCCATGCAGCACTCTTGGGGATCAGTGACTAGGTTAGCCCAGGATAGGCAGGAGTGGAAGCGCTTTGTTGCTGCCCTACACACCACTGGGTGTAATGGTTGATGATGATGATGATGATGATGATGATATATATATATTATAATATATATATATATATATATATTATATTATATATTTATATATATATTTATATATATATATATATATATTATGTTGCTTTGATTTTATGTCTGTTATGTCTGCTCACTCAGTCATATTAGACGATGAGTGTTTGTGTTGTGTGTGTGTGGTGTGTGTGTGTGTGTGGTGTGTGTGTGTGTGTGTGTGTTTTACTGTATGGTACTGTACTTTACTGTACTATACTAATACCGTACAATCTTTGCTGTATCATACTTGGCTATATTCAGCTTTACTACCAGCTGCCATGGAACAATGGTTAGCGCCTTGGATTTCGAACAGAAAGGTCGTGGGTTTGATTCCCATGAGTCACAGGGATTTCGGTTGGCTCCTACACAGAGTGAGTGTGCTGTGGGTTCAGTGAGAAGACTGGGACCACACAGTCGAGCTTCATCCACTTTACAGATGCGAGTTTGTGAGTGTTGCTCAAAATTAATTCTCTCAGGACCGGTAGACGTCGGGATATATTATGATATTAAGTGTAGAGTACAACCCAGTCATATAGTCTCAAAGCATATGCACTTCCCCAGCAGCATCATTACATTGTCCTCATTGTCATTGCAATAAAACAAAATTGCCTCTGATTCGGTGGTCCAATTTGCTCTGGTCTCATGGTGACCTCAAATTTGGTTTCATCATACACTTCTGTGCCTGTGGTAAGTTTGTGTTAAAGGCCTTGGGGTTAGAGGTTAAGGGAGGGATGTTGTTGTTCCGCAAACTCACTCAGTATGGCTCGCGTTTGAGCTAATAATGTTGTTAGTATGTTAGCTCAGATCAAGCACCACTGAACACCACCAAAGTGACCCAGCAAGCAGTGCAGGGCCCCTCTGGCTGGTAGCCCCATGTCGGTCCGATATTGATGAGCTCCCATGTGGACTTCGTCCCTGGGGATGAGACAAGGCGAATCTAGGTATGGCTGTGGCGGGGAGATTGGGATGACTGGTGTGACAACAACAGGACGAGGACGTCACAGAGTATGACGCAGCAAAAAAAAAATCAGCTTTACTGCACTAAGCCCTAGTGTACTGCACTTTACTGCTCTGTATTTTACTCTACTTTACTATATACAGTAGTTTACTCTATTTTGCTGCCCTGTACTTTACTGTCCTGTACTTTACTATTTTTCCTGGACTGTATTTTACTGATCTTTGCTGCACTGTACCTTACTGTTCTTTGCTGCACTGTACCTTACTGTTCTTTGCTGCACTGTACCTTACTGTTCTTTGCTGCACTGTACCTTACTGTTCTTTGCTGCACTGTACCTTACTGTTCTTTGCTGCACTGTACCTTACTGTTCTTTGCTGCACTGTACCTTACTGTTCTTTGCTGTGAAGGAAGGCAAACAAGGTTCGGGGAAGGGGATGTTAGGACACTGGCACTCGACACTCAAAGGAATGATGTGAGGCCACGCAGGGGTGTTATGGTAACACAATTTATTGTTTCATCTACCAAACAACACACACCTGAAACAAAGATAAAATTCAGTTAACTACTCTATCCATGAAAGGCACACAACAGCAAATAGCAACATTGTCGTCTAGCCAAATGTAAGAAAACGGAATTATTTTCATCACTCATACCAAAATACCAAGTTAATCGTAGGGAACCAATAGAGAGTATACAGTTGTGAATCAGACAACCAAAGACTACAAAATAACTAGGAAAATCCTTTCCTCAATACTCTCAACTGACATTATCCTAATAATTAATGTCCACAGAACTTAGTCTCTACTAAGATCTTTCGCAACATTGGCCCCTATCATATACCCCATGGATATTGTAGCACAATGACACAAGAGAGAGACAATAACAATGACAAAGGTTTATTGTGATAACCAAGATGCCCATTCAAAAGGGGACAGTGGGAGAGGGGCTGGGCACAAAACATAATATTAAATACTGAGAACATAACAAATTTCAGCCCAAATAGTCATGGATTCCAGAATATGGTTACGGTAGAGATTCATATCCCTTTTTCATAAGGAATTGTCAAGGTGGAGTTTCCACAACTTGTACAAATTCAAAATCAACAGCTTACCAACAAAGTGGTCTGCGACAAGAGGACAAGGTCACAATGTCTCTTCTTCCTAGTTTTTTCCCATGGCATGTGCAATTTTACACGGCTAACACGTGACAGACTCGTGACAATCTAGGTGGCATGTAGTCTCTCTCTCTCTCTCTCTCTCTCTCTCTCTCTCTCTCTCTCTCTCTACACACAACAGAACACACACACACAAACAGGCACGCACGCACACACATGCATACATACACACCACATACAAACACGCCACACTCACACACACATATACACATACCTATCACTTTTCACTGTTCACTGGTCCCGTAACCCGCCAGGGTCGTAGGGGCGCTGCATGGTGGACGAACGGTGGACCAGCTGGCTCCACTTAGCACGGTCGTGGGCGAGTGCCTGGGTGACACTGAAGTCCTCCCCTGTCCAATCACGGATGTCGTCGGCCCACTTTCTCCTCTGTCTGACCCGTCTTCTCTTCCCCTGGACTGTTCCTTGCAGGATGGTCTTTGCAAGTCTTTCTGAGCGTGTTACGTGCCATACCATCTAGTTTCCTCTTTTTCGCCGTGGTCAGTAGGTCTTCATAGTCCCGCACCTGTTGAATGATCATTCTGCGGACTTCATTGTTGGTGACATGGTCCTTGTATGAGATGCCAAGGAACCTTCTGAGGCATCTCATTTCTACTGCTTGGATCCTCCTTTGTAGGTCTGCGTTCAGTGTCCATGCCTCACATGCGTAAAGCATGATTGAGGGGACTAGCGCGTTTAGTAACTTTACCTTGGTTCCGAGAGGGATGTTTCTGTCTCTCCATATGGTCTTCAGTCTTGCCATTGCTGCTGCTGTTTGTGCCGCTCTTGCTAGGATTTCGGTCTTCGATCCCTCCTCACTTATGATGGCTCCAAGGTACTTGAAATGGTCAACTGTGTCCAGTTCTTTTCCGCTGAGAGTGATCTTGGTGGTGATTGGCTGGGCACTGTTTGTCATGAGCTTGGTTTTCTCGGCGCTGATTTCCATGCCGTATCGTGAGGATATTTCGTCCAGTTGCTTCACTAGGTTGGCCAGTTCCTCTTCATTTCCTGCCAGACCGTCAATGTCATCGGCAAACCTGAGGTTGGTGATTGTTTGCCCTCCAATGCTGACTGTGCCTGTGTGGTCTTCCAAGGCGTCAGTCATGATGCGTTCGAGGAAAATGTTAAAATTTTAATAGTGTCGGCGACAGCAGACATCCCTGTCGGACCCCAACTGAGGTACCGAACCATTCCCCTACCGTGCCCTGTACGAGTACTGCACTGGTGGCCTTTGAGTAGAGTTCCTTGATGGTGTGGATCAGCCCATGTTGAATTTGTTCATGGTGGCCCACAGAGCGTCATGCCATACTCTATCGAAGGCCTTTTTAAAATCAATGAAAAGGAAGGGTTCGTTGGGCTGGTTTGTATTTCTCAAAACAAACCCCGGCCGGGTTTTGAATATCTGTTCTTGGGCTTCTTTTTGGGCAAACCCGGCCCCCGCCTTGGGCCGGTTTGATCCTTCTCCCTGGGGGTTTTTTTTCGGGTTTTCTTTTTTTTTAAAGAATCATTTTTCGAAATGATTTACGGGCCCATGACTTATGAGGCTGATTTTTTCCTGTTATTTTTGGGCCGCGGGAGTTTTTCCTTTTTTTGGGGGAGGGGAAGAGTGGGAAATGATGGGGCCCAAATGGTGAAATGGCCACTCTCCGGTCTGCCAGATCTTGTTGGGGGATTTTTGTAAGGTTTTGCCCCGGCCATTTCTTCTCCGGGGGGATCAGCTCTGCGGGGATGTTTTTCGATTCCTGCTGTTTTTTCCTTTTTTTCAGCGATCAAATTTGTACTTTACTTCCTCCCCGTTAAATTTTGGGAAAGGGGTTTTTTTATTCGTTAAAAAGGCTTGGTTTTTGCAAGTACGGGGGGGGTTCCGCCTGGGTCTGATGTTTGTAGGGGGTTCGGAACAGAAAATTCCCTTTTTAAATTCCTGCCAACGTTTTTTCCTTCTTTTCGTTGGGTTTAATTTCCCCTTCCCTTTTTTTCCGGGTTTGTTACGGGAACTCTTCCTGTTTTTTTTGGGTTGAGCTCTTTCAAAATTTCTGGTATCTCTTCGCAAATTATTCTTTGTCGGGGGCTCTCTTCGATTTCTTTTACATTTTTTTTTCTCTACCCATTCCCCCCTTTGGGTTTTTCCTTTCATGTTTCCTCCCTAAATTTTCCTTTTTTAAATTCTCTGTTACCTAAACTGCCCCTGTATTTGTTCTTGCTTTTCCCTTCAGGTCTCGTCTTTTTTTCCACATATTCAAGTTTTCCATCTTTTGACCCATGGCTTGTTTTTCGGCGATTTTTTGCCAAAAAAAGGGTATCCCTTTTTCCCGTCTCAGTCTTCATTTGTTTTTTTAAAAACTTTTGGTCATCGTTTGGGCCCATCTTTTCAATTTGCCGCAGGGGAGGCGAATTTCCTCCCTATTTTTGCTTGGAAGGACCCCGGCGAGGGGTTGGGGTCCCCCCCATTTTGGGTCCGGGTTTTTAAAACTTGAGCCCTGGTTTTTTTTCTTTTGCCCTTATTGGTCTTCTTCAATCGGACTCAAAAATTTTCAGGACACGGGGGTCATGATCCCCTTCCCTTGTGTTGCCCCCCTTGGGAATTTTTCCTTTCGCCCTTGGCTCTTTTTGATGCCGATCGAAACCGGTTCTGCACCAGGATGTATCAATCTTTTGTGATGGTTTTCCCTTTTGGGTTTGGCTTTGCCTTTTGTCCAGCGTGGGATGCCTTGTGTTCCCCAAAAGGGAATTGGCGGGGCCACCCCGTGTTCGTTGTAGTTTGGAAAATTTCCAAAAGTATTCCCGGAAAGCCCCTCGCCATTGGTTTGTTTGGCATTAAAGGAGGGACCGGCAAAAAATTTTGCTCCAGCCCTTTTCAGTGCGCCCTCCGCCCCCCTTTTGGCGTTCCGGCTCCCGGAAATGATAAAGATGTTTTTTTCTTGTTCATCTTACGATAAAACCCCCCTGTATTTGGGTTTGGTAAAATTCCTCTACGCTTCTTTTTTTCGGGGATCCGTTTTTGGTTTGCTTTGGGCTTGAATCACTGTGTGTTGAAGGGGGTTTCCCCCTGAGGGGGAAAAGGGCCCATAACCCGGGGCTTTTTTAACCTGGGTATTTTCCTTTACCAAATTTCCTTGATTTTCTTGTTGACAAGCATGCCTACCCCCATTGAATGCTTGTCCGGCCCCCCGCTATAGAAAGAGCATTTTTAAACCCCGTCAGTATGGTGTTCCCCGTGCCTTTCCATCTGCCCTTTCCCCCGGGGGACCTACCAGTTTTTGCCTTTGTACCTGTCCAGCTCGTATATCAGTTCTTGGAGTTTGCCTGTTTGGGCCAGACTTCTGACGTTCCATGTTGCGATGGTGATGTAATCCCTTCCTCTGATTTTAGTTGTAGGGGTTCCACCAGTAGCACACTTGGCGCCTCCGCCCTGGTGGCAGACCCGGGCGGCGACCGATCCGGTATATTCTTTATTTTCGTCCGTTCCATTTGGCGTGTCTTGGGCAAAAGTAGCCTGGCGGCGCCCATCTCTCTCCAGGCGTGATTTTTGGGTTGGGTTGACTCCCCACATGTCACAGGTGGTACCGGGTTACCTGGTTACCGGTAGCAGAGGACACCTCTGACTTGACATACCTATACACACACGCATATCCACATATTCAAACACACACACGTACACGCGCACACACACACACCCATACAGATACACACGCACTCATACATACACACACGTATACGCTCGCACGCACGCGCACGCACGCGCACATACGTACACACACATGCTCGCGCGCGCGCGCACACACACACACAAACACACACACACACACACACACACACACACACACACACACACACACACACACACACACACACACACAACACACACACACACACACACACTGGTTATCCAAGCAAGAATCGAACTGCGTCCACTATTACATGCATCACATCAAGTCCGGCACTGATTCGATCTTTCATTTTCTCCCGGTCAACAGCTTCAGCTTGTGATAGACAAAGGATTCCTCATTGGTCATCAGCCTGGTGTCCTTCACGAACCAAAACAAATCTGGGGGGGTGTGATCAGCAGTCCATTGAAAACGAAAAACAAGATCGTCAGTTTTACAAACTAACGTGTCTGGATGCCGTTTACTACTGAACACCTTACGAAAGTCTTGGTTCCTATGCGTGTCCCTAAGCCTCCTCTGCAAGAATCTATCAGTCAGTTCAGCTACATAGTCCCTGATGACGTCGGCACTAGTTCCAGCTGCCTGAACTTTCGCCAAAGGATTGTCACCGTCCGAAGGTTCCGTTGTAAACACAGGGGCAAGGTCAATGTCACGTTGCACGTCAGCATGCTTTTCGTTCTCGGACTCTTTGACAGCACTTGGTGAATGACAGATTTCACGTGCAGCTTCTCTCGACAGTGTGTTGCTGGTAGAAGGGGAGGACGGGGGTGTCAGTGTGTAACACAGCACAGCTTGTAGGAGGTGTGGGCACAAATAAAACTGGTGAATGTTCTTCTGGCATCACACTTTAAATTGCCTCCAGTTATCCCTGCTTCTGTGCTGTCCTCCTCTCCTCTGTCCTTCTTTTGTCTCTGTCAGTCTGACTGGGAGGCTTCCTTCGGTAGCTGTGGGAGATGATAGGGGTGTGCTGTTGCGCGATGTTGCTGTTGCTGGCTGGACTGGCTTTCAGTCTTAATACCACGACTGTGCTGTCGCCACTTCCACTTATTTTCCAAGAAGTGAGGTGCTGTTCTTGGAGCAGGGCATCCAAAGTGACTTCCAACGTTGTGGGAAGGTATTTTTGACAAATTACTTCACAGCAAGATAATTTTCCTGGCTTTCCTTCAAGGGAGATCACCCGCAGCTCCAAGAGAGAAAGAGAGAGAGAGAGAAGGGGAGGGGGCAGAGAGAGAGGGAGGGAGAAGAGAGAGAGAGAGAGAGAGAGAGAGAGAGAGAGAGAGAGAGAGGGGAGAAATCTGAACTCTGAAATAGTTTAATAGTACATCGGCCTTAGGCCACAATACAACAAAAGGGAGTGTTGGGGGCGGGGGGCGGGTATACAATGGAAGAGAACAATGAATTTCACAATGCAAATACAATTTTGAATCAGTTGAAAAGCTTCACTTCTATGTATGTACACATATTCCCCTGGTCAACAGCTTAGGGTTTTTAACTTGGTAACTATGAACGCTCACTCCAGTTTGATCACAAAGCACCAGCATAACTTAAGAAAGATGAAATGCAGAAAAAACGTCTGAGAATCATGGCTATTTTTCGTGAATCTATTTACTGTCAACAGTCTAAGGCAGCAATGCAATCTTGAATAAGAAAACAAACGTCAAACCAGCCGAATGACAAATAACCCTACCGTGCTGTTCAGTATATGAAACGAAACTGATGATTCATTTTAGGATTACAGCATCCTAAATGGGTTGAAACTAGTCAGTAATATAGTCTCCTTCCCAATTTAAAGTTATTTAAAATGTTGATAAACTTTGAAAGCAAAAAACTTACATGAATATTACACCTTATACAGTGATGCGACATCACCATAAAATATATCACTTAGAACTTTCAAGAAGAAGAAAGAGGAAACATTCACATTAATAAAAACACAACAAAAATCAATAGAAAAAGGCAAAAAAATAATGCAGTATAGTGAAACATACCAAAAGTAATGTTCCAAATGACAGATCTACAGTATCATCTGTGTCCTTCGGTTTGTAGCATGAAATACAATATCTAGATAAACTATATCTGAGAGTGGTATTTTTGGCTCTGAGAAGCACGCTTAGAGGAAGAGTAACAAAATCGCTAAGGAATTTGTTCCTTATATCGTCATATATGCATTACACATAAACACAAAATGCTGTTCATTTTCAATCTGATTTTTGCAAAATGGACAGTAATTTGTCACGAAACGATTTGCTATATCGATGTACATTATTATTTAAAGGAAGAACATTAAAATATTATTTGTGTAATGGCAACACGAAAGCAAAACACATCCATATCAAGAATGTACTGTTCTTTTCCAAAAATGGTCTAAATGATCGATAAGGCTGGTATCTATCGCGAATCTCTAATAGTGCCTGTCCATTCTTGAATGTACATATCAACAAGCCTCTGTTTGAATGTGGCCAAGAAAAGTTTTACATCTCCAACACCCTGTTGAAGCCAAACAATGTTAAAGCCAGTTGCACACAGAACTTCTCTTAGAGAGAGAGGGAGAGAGAGAGAGAGAGAGAGAGAAGGAGGAGAGAGAGAGAGAGGAGAGGAGAGAGAGAGAGAGAGAGAGAGAGAGAGTAGGCTTAATCCAGTGTCACAAAACCACATATAAATTAACCACTTTTGACACAAATGACTAACCATACCCCAAGTCACCCTTACAAGTTGAATTGCCTGTGGCAATTACCACAGGAGCTCAGCTAGGCCTAGTCCTGTTACTGCATTCAAGTCTAACCTTCAAGTCTTCAACTCTTTTAGTTTTAGCAGTCAACTCTTTATCTCAATTCAACTTTGCTATAGTATTCTATCCCAATAGCTCTGTTACCAAATCCACATTATCTTGATCAGTGCAATTCACAAACTTCATCTCAACATGATACACACATCAAATGATGGTTACTTACTCATGAAATCCCACTTTTAACATGAACATCCAGTTTAGAATAAATCTAAGATCACACAATAAAACAATGTCTCACGACTTCAGCCAACTTTCATGTACACACAGTTTCACTGTACCAGTCACAATACTAAATTCAGCTAGTACACACAAATAAGATTTACTGATAAAATAAGCTTTTTCCTTGATTAATCTCTTTAAGCAACAACTTATATCAAAAAGAGAAATTCTCACTTACAGCTCAAGAAGGAGAAGAAAACTGCTGTTTCCTAGTGCTGTTTCTATGTCATTCTGTCAGGTTTTACCGAACACAGCCTAACTCAAGAAGAAAGTTGCCTCAGCCAGCCAGCAAGAGAAAGACTTTAAAATACCATGTACACCCTATCATATTGGTTCAGTTGCAGGACTACTTATTCCAACTGACCAATGAATACATTTGGAAACTAAGACGAACAAATCCTAACCACACATCTCAGCTGACAAACAAATTTAAATCAACCAATGTAGTCTTTACATGACAAATCTGCTGGTTCAATACAGGAGAGGGGGGGGGAGGGGAGGTAATAGAGAGGGGAAAAGGGGGATGCTATTCAACAAGAAAGAGGCCCCACAAGCCTGTTGAATAAGACTAGCTGTAGCAAGCTCTGAAGTGTTTATTACATGACTGTTCCCCTGGACACTCTAGACTACAACAAGGACTCAGGCCATGAATAGAGAGGACTCCACTGTAGCTGACAAAGGAACTGTTAAAGACAAAGGCTGAGCCACCAGCTCTAATAGGAGGATAGGCCAACATTGAGAACACTTAGCTACAACCATGCTGGACACTTAAGCTAAGAGGAGGTGTGACAGTACACAGGCCTCATTGACTTGCTAGGTCTGCCAGCTCACAGGGACATGCTGGACACCTAAGCAAAGGGAAAGAGTGACACTACACAGACTTCAATTGGTTTCTTTAGAGAAAGCCTCAAGTGGATTACTAGACATTCCAAACCACAACCATGGGTATCCAAACAGACTGAGAAGTTGTTTGTTTAAACAGTACACAGTAACATGTAGATTCACAAAACCCCCATCTCTTTCAGAACTGCTAACCTTAGCAAGTCATGAAGTCTAACCAGGTTAAAAACATTCTTTCTAGAAGGGGGGGGGGGGAGAGGTAAATAAAAGGGGGTTGTAGTTCAAACGTAATAGACACAACTACACTCTTCAGAACTGCTACACTCAGCAAGTCATGAAGCTACCATGTTAAAACATTCTTCTAGAAGGGGCGGGAGAGGTAAGGAAATAAAAAGGGTTGTATTCAAAAATTATAGTGCGCAAAGTGCACACTATAAACATCTTCAAGCTTTTAAAAAAGCAATTCCTCATTGCAAAGCTCTGAATCAAGAACTACCAAATCAACATACTGAAAAAATCTTCTTTTTTGACATAATTTATGAACACTGATGGAAACTAACCAAAGAAACTCCAAGAAACAGCTTTTAAAACTGTAAGATATAAACCCAAACAGCCTATACCTTAGGCCTGCCTATCAAACCCAACACTGAAAATTATTTCCCCAAATGGCAAAACTAGAAATTTTAACCACAAACTACTAATTTTCCAACTCATCTTCCATATTTTTTCTCAAAGGCTCATGAATCACTGTTACCATTAGCAAACACAAAAGGCCAATTACGTATATACCAACCAACATAATCATAAAACCATATGACACAATGACAATTTCCTGCAAAACCAAGACATTTGCAACACAAAAGTAACACATCCAGAAAACATTCATATTATATAGATTAACACAATCCTGAAAGAAAAGAATAAAACATTTATAGTACCACAACTAAAAAATCCTAAAACTAGCAATCACAGCCACACAGTCAGTTAACACAAGCTGCAAAAACCTGCAGGAATTGATGATTCCTAGAGACATAGACCTTCGGAAACCCCTTTCCTCTGCCAGGAACATATTGGGTAAAACCCACATCAAGCCCTGGAAGCCTAGGTCTTTGCTTTCTGGATGAGACATGCCCGCTTGCCAATGGTGCTAGTCAATCAGTTCAAAGGTCTCAAAGATCTTTCAGTTCACACTGTGGAACAATCTTTACTGTCCACCCTCTTCCTTGTGGGGGAAAGAACCCGAAACACCCTGGTTTGGTGGAATAGGCAGCAGCACCCATTCACCCTCCTGCGACTATCCTCCAGCAGGTGAAGCTAGCAAGGATCTTACTTGGGCTTTTCCAAAGACACGATCCCTTTAGCGGTTTGAAACCTTCAAACACCCTGGGGTTCGAATATCTCTGAAACGGGCCCTTTTACAGGTTGTTCTTGTACGCTTCCTTCTCTTCTATGTTTCCTTTTTATCCAGTAGAAACATTTTTTGGGATAAAGCCTACTGACAAACCGACTCGCCACAGGGATTTAACCTTATTCTCTAACAGTACTTGTTTTCCTTTAGAGTTCACTTCCCTCGCATTCTCTTTTTCTCTTCAAATCAACCCCCGAGCGCTCATTCCTCACCTGGAAGAAGGTGGTTTCGGGGTTCCTCACTACCATACGGCGTAGCTACTTTTTCAACTCTGGGTTGAAAAGTCCCTCGATGAACCTTTCCCTTAAAAGATAATCAGCAAGGGCATCTGCCTCTCTCATGTGGATGGTCCTTTCCTGGCCCCTCAACACATGAGAGTAGTCCAGGTCCTGATTACTAGACGTTCCAAACCATGGGTATCCAAACAGACTGAGAAGTTGTTTGTTTAAAAACAGTACACTGTAACATGTAGATTCACAACGAAACCCCAACTCTCTTTCAGAACTGCTAACCTCAGCAAGTCATGAAGTCTAACCAGGTTAAAAACATTCTTTCTAGAAGGGGGGGGGGGGATTTGTAGGTCAAAGTTATAGTGTGCAAAGTGCACACTATAACAGCTGCACTGTACTTTACTGGTTTTACTGCACTGTACCTTACTGTCCTGTATCCTTCTGACCTTTGCTGCACTGTACTTTACTGCCCTATACCTCACTGTTCTTTGCTGCACTGTACCTGTTCTGTACTTTACTGTTCTTTACTGCACTGTATTTCACTGTCCTGTACCTTACTCTTCTTTGCTGCAATGTGCTTTAATGTCCTGTACTTTACTGTTCTTTGCCGCCCTGTACTTTACTGTCCTGTACCTTACTGTTCTTTCCTGCACTGTGTTTTACTGTTTACTGTCCTGTACTTTACTGTTCTTTGTTGCCCTGTACATTACTGTTCTTTGCTTCCCTGTACCTTATTGTTTTTGCTGCACTGTACTTCACTGTCTTGTACTTTACTGTTCTTTTCTGCACTGTACGTGACTGTTCTCTGCTGCCTTGTATCTTACTGTTCTTTACTGCCCTGTATGTTACTGTTCTTTGCTTCACTGTACGTTACTGTTCTTTACTGCACTGTACCTTACTGTTCTTTGCTGCACTGTACCTTTTCTGTTCTTTGCTGCACTGTACGTTACTGTTCTTTGCCGCACTGTACCTTACTGTTCTTTGCTGCACTGTACGTTACTGTTCTTTGCTGCACTGTACGTTACTGTTCTTTGCTGCATTGTACCTTACCGTTCTTTGTTGCCCTATTCTTTGCTGCACTGTACGTTACTGTTCTTTGCTGCCCTATTCTTTGCTGCACTGTACGTTACTGTTCTTTGCTGCACTGTACCTTTCTGTTCGTTACTGCATTGTACCTTACCGTTCTTTGTTGCCCTATTCTTTGCTGCACTGTACGTTACTGTTCTTTGCTGCCCTATTCTTTGCTGCACTGTACGTTACTGTTCTTTGCTGCCCTATTCTTTGCTCCACTGTACGTTACTGTTCTTTGCTGCACTGTACCTTTCTGTTTTTCCCTTCCTGTCCGTTATGTTCTTTGCTGCATGTCCCCTTTCCTTTCTTTGTTGCCCTATTCTTTGCTGCACTGTACGTTATGTTCTTTGCTCCCCCTTTTCTTTGTGCACTGTACGTTACGTTCTTTGCTGCCCTATTCTTTGTGCATGTCCTTTACTTTTTCTTTGCTCCCCTTATTTTTTGGGCACTTTTACGTTACTGCCCCTTTGTCCCTTATTCTTTGCTCAAAGTAGGGTACTGTTTTTTTGCTGCACTTTTCCCTTTTACCGTTCTTTGCTGCACTGAACCTTTCTGTTCTTTGCGGGCACTGTATCTTACCGTTCTTTGCTCCCACTTTTCCTTCCCTTTCTTTGCTGCACTTTTACCTTACCTTTCTTTGCGAAATGTATTTTTCGTTCTTTGCCCCACTTTTTACCTTCCCGCCCTTTTCCCCGGTTTTTACTCCCTTACCGTTCTTTGCTCCCCTATTCTTTGCCCCCATGTACCTTACCGTTTTTTGCTCCACTATGAAATTTACTGTTCTTTGCTCCCACTGTACCTTCCGTTTTTTGCTCCCACTGCCCTTCCTTTTTTTGCTGCACTGAAACCTTCCCGTTCTTTGCTGAAAGCACCTTCCCGTTTTTTGCTCCCCTTTTTTTGGGCCCCCGTCCCTTACCGTTCTTTGCTCCACTATCCCATTACTGTTTTTTCCCTTGCACTGCCCTTTACCGTTTTTTTGCTGCACTGTACCTTCCCGGTTTTTTGCTGCACGTTTTTTAAAACCGTTCTTTGCGGGCCTGCCCCTTCCCTTTTTTGCTCCCCTTTTCTTTGCTGTTTGTACCTTACTGTTCTTTCTCCCCCTTGCATTACTGTTCTTTGCTCCCACTGAAATTTTTACTGCCCTGTACTTTACTGTTCTTTGCTGTACTGTATTTTAAGGGCCCTTTTGTTTGCGTTTTTACTTTACGGTCCTTTTCCCTTTTGCTGTTCTTTGTGCCCTGTGCTTTACTTTTCTTTTTTGCCCTGAAAATTTTGTTTTCTTTGCTGCCCGAAGATTTTTTTTTGGCTTTTACTGCACTTTACTGTCCGGTATGTAATGCCCTAAAGATTATTTTTTCTTTTTTCCTGCCATCTACTTTATGATCAAGCTGCACTGTATTTAGCCCTGTATTTATGTTCTTTGCTCCCCTTAAAACTTACTCCCCGTACCTCACTTTCTTTGTGCCCTGTCCCTTTACTGCCCTTTTACCTCACTGTTTTTTGCTGCCCTGTACTTTACTTTTCTTTATGTAATGTATTTACGTTCTTTGCTCCCCTATACTTTATCCCCCTTTCCCTCACTGTTCTTTGTGCCCTGTATTTTACTGTACTTTACTGCATGTACTTTACTGTTTTTGCTGCCCTTACTTTACTGTCCGTACCTCACTGTTCTTTGTGCCTGTATTTTACTGTACTTTATGTCATTCTTTATGTTCTTTGCTCCCCTGTACTTTCGACTTTACTGCCCTTACCCCACTGTTCTTTGTCCCCCTGTATTTTTATTTTTTCTTTGCTGCCCTTTTCTTCTGCCCTTTTACCTCACTTTCTTTCTCCCCTGTACTTTTCTTTTTTTTTGCCCCCTGACTTTACTCCCTTACCCTTTTCTTCTCCTGACTTTCGTCTTAAAAAAAATCAAATAAAAAACAAAGGGACAGGTGGAAAAACGGGGAAAGGAGGCGACGCCCAAAAGGGGGTGAGACAGAAAAAATCATTATTCATGGCATGAAAAGAAAAGAAATGAGATGAGCTGATGGAAAACGGTTGTGAAAAATCTTGGGAAAAAAAAAGGTGTAGGGGGCGTTTCAATTCGATAGAGGACAGGAAAAATTCTAAACCCAACTCCCCCATTATTGCTAGGTGTTGTTCTTATAAAGATAAGTTTTAGGCATTAAAGGGCCCAAAAATCTTTGGGGGTTTTAAAGGATTTTTTTTAGAATACGTTTTCCCCAAAACTTTTAGGAATTAGGCGAAATCTGGAGTGCTTAGGGCAGAGGGAAAAAATGTGAGAATGGTCTTTGATCATTTGATCATTAATGGCGAAAGGATGACCCTTAATGATCTTCAAAGAAGTGAATAGCGTGTTGGCCGGCCCATACACTCATCCTGCCGTAGTCTCAATTCACAGGGTAGGAAAAGTAAACGGACACCAATCAGGAAGTCTCAGTTAGACACTCACGTAATAGTAGTCTAGTCAATCCTTGCATTTCCCAAGGAACTAATTGCAATAGTTTTCAAACTCGGTGCAACAGGTAGATAAAAATATCACTAACAACATATCAAAAAAGTAGGAAAAAGTAGGTGTCGAAGTTGCCGAAAATCAATAAACAAACAAGCTCAAATACAATATTTGGCACTCTGATACTGATCATTTGCTATAGCTGGCCTGCCTCACACACTGTGGCATCCTCCCTTATTTGGTAAGGCTCCACCCATTTTTGACCTAGAAAGGGCCATAGCAGCAAATGCTCTTGGCCTACTGATTCTGGTTTTAAAGATGGCATAAATGACTTGTTTTTTGAAATTTAACACACACTAAAAGTCCCTGCTTGCTTGTTTTTACGAGGTATGTGGTCGTTACATCACTGATGTACGTATTAAACCAGACAACATCAAAACAAACTTTTCCACATCATGGCTAGTTCCTACATTAATACAGTAGGGTAGTGATTCTTGTATGGTAAACCACTTTTGCCAAAATCAGCTCTTGGGTGCCTTGTGTTGTTTTACTTGAAAGTGTTTTTTAACTTTCATAAAACATAGCAGGGGTTTCTTATCTGTCCACAGAACACTGGATGGGAAACAGGCACTGGAGAAATCTGCCCATAAGAAATTAGGAAGGGAGTGTTACACATGGGGTCTATCCCTTTCTGTTGATATATCCTTGACCCAGTAAAAAGCGGAAAGTAGATCTGGTGCTCTCTGCTTTTGGAAAGTAAATCTGTGTGCTCCCTGAAAAAGTGTGTGTGTGTGTGTGTGTGTGTGTGTGTGTGTGTGTGTGTGTGTGTGTGTGTGTGTGTGTGTGTGTGAATAAATAAATAAATATAAGTATTTTCATTCTGTTTCTTTTCTCTGTACGTTTCCTGTCTCTGACTGTGTGTACAGATGATCTGAATTCATTGGATCCAAATGTCTGCCCAGTCCTATTTACCCTACTGGTGTATTTAAAATTCTTAATAAAAGGCTTGCAACTGTTTTCAGTTTAACTTGAAGCTAAGGGGTGTGATGTTTTTGTGTTGTTTTTTCTCCTGCTCTACAAAAGTGCTGATCTAAATTTTTTGGTTGCCATTTTGCAAAATTTTCCCAATAACTGATCACATTTTTTCCTTGTCCAGATGAAAGGACTGAATGGGTATGTCTGCATGTTATTATGTGGAGAAAGGCTGCTGACTGATAGCCAAAATGAAGTAAGGCAGACTGAGAAAGTATAGCAGGTCTCTAAAAAGCATGCTGTTTGAAGGATGACAATGTAGAGACAGAGGGAAGAGCAAGATATTCAATGTGTAAACAACACAGCTCTTTGATCCAAGCAAGCTAGGTTTAAATAATTCCTCTTTTTGTCTCTTTTGTGGTCAGTCCATTAATGATTTCGGGAAGAAACGAAACACAGCTGTGTATCAAATTCGGACATGCAATTGCCAGCAGCAGATTGAGGAAAGTGGTTTAAAGCATGGACCAGAGAACACATGGGCAGAAAGAGTGTGCAAAAGAATCCAGGCTGTCAGTGACCTCCATGCTGCAGATGTTCAGTGCAGTGTCCATTTCACAACTATGAAATCTAACCCTCTAGCATTCCCGTGTTCTTCAGGGGAAAAACAACCACAGCAACTGCAGGCAGACCAGTAGACACAGCTCATGATGAAGCTTCAGACATGTCATGACATATTTCAAAGAGAATGATGATGAAAAAATCACAATCATGGACTTGTGCACAAAGATGAAATAGTATCCCCATTAGTGACACTCCATACACAGAGAAATTACATGTGGCAGAAACTAGAAGTCACTTTGGTGATTTAGCAATTATTACCTGCTCAGAGGGAAAGAGAGTCATTACAATAAGGTCAAATGCAGAGAAGATCCTGGAGAAATTTGCAAAATCCAACAGAGAGAAGATGCAGAGAAAAAAGAAAATCAGAATGATTCAGACACTTACAAACTTTTCCTATCAATTATCAGGACTCAACACTTAACAAAAAAGAGTATCCTTCTGCAGAAGCAAGTATCTCAAACAATTGGATTTCCCCTAAAACAGTTGGGATTATTAATGTTACCATCTTCTTTGGATCTGTTTCTCAGAACTTGGCTGGGAAAGGGAAAACAGATCTGACTTGACAATGTTCTCTTGGTCAGGCACTATAGCTGGCAGCACGACCAAACAGTACTTATCCCTCCTCTTCGATTGCTTTTTGGGGTTGCCATGCCCCCGCAGACTGGCTCCAAAAACCTTGTTGAACGTGTCCACAAGCTTGGGTTTTTTTCTTCATACAGGAGGTCAGTCTGTTTGAAAATGTGTGCTGTGTGACTAGGAAACAGACCTTTGGGAGGCATGAACCCCAACAGCTGGATCCAGTTTGTTGCTGACAATGTAGATCATCAGATCAGGACACTGGATAGAACTGGTACCTTCCATGGTATGGGCATTATTGGGGGCAGCACCCCTGGCTCCCAAAAAATGTAAGGCTGTACATCATAATCTAACATTTTTCACCAGAGACAATGTTCTCATTGGCTATTTTGAAAATTCTGCAGCTACTTTGTCTTAGCATACCAAGTATTACATGTTTTGGTAAGCATGACAAAGCCCGGCAACTTGACATTCTGTGGAAAGAAAATGTCCTCGCCTCCCTGTGCCCCCCTTCAGGATAGTCAGGGATGAGGGAAGCTGTGTGCAATGGAAACTATTCAGGTCAGAGCAACTTTACATTTCTCTACATTATAGACATGGAACCCCACAAATATGAGTGCCTATTCTCCACACTGCACTAAAAGGAGTGCCTATTCTTCTCACTGAATATAGGAGCTGGGTTAATTTCCTACTGCACGAATATGAGCTTGTCAATTTCTCACACTGCACTAATTGGAAACTGCCTATTCTCCACACTGCCCCCTAATAGGAGCGGGCCTATTCTCCACACTGCACTAATAGGAGCTGGTTATTCTTCACACTGCACTAGTAGGAGCAGGTTATTCTTCACACTGCACTACTAGGAGCTGGCTATTATCAACACTGCACTAATAGGAGCAGGTTATTATCCACACTGCACTAATAGGAGCTGGCTATTATCTACACGGCACTTATAGGAGCAGGTTATTCTTCACACGGCACTAATAGGAGCAGGTTATTCTTCACACTGCACTAATAGGAGCTGGTTATTCTCCACACTGCACTAATAGGAGCTGGCTATTCTCCACACTGCACTTATAGGAGCTGGCTATTCTCTACACTGCACTTTGTCTCAGGGAAGACTGATCTCCCTCCTGCTCCAGAGAATATAAAGGTCCTGCGATGCGCTTTGATTTGTTTGTTTTACAAGATTCAGTGCTACATAAGTTCCATATCTTCTTCTTCTTCTTCTTCTCATTACTACGGACTGCAGAAAAAGGTATGGGCTCCAATTTTAAATGGCATTGGGACAATGCAAAGACTTGAGCTGTCTCAATGCACCCACTCTTCAGGAAGTGGATGAGAACTAGGTGTACCTGATCTTGATTGATTCTGCTGTGTTACTTCATTCCAGCAAGAGTGCGCTGGATGAACTGAGCTTTCCATGTTCTGATTATGCTGGACTGAAGTGACTTGCCACAGTGATTTGAACTAACTCTGATGCTGTTTGCCTCTACCTGCACTGTTTTATCTTATACTCCTACCTTCAAGGAGAGACTACCACTTTGCTCTGCCGTGGGAATTGTACAGTGGTCGAAACTTTGGTTTAATCCTGGTAAAATGCATTCTTCTTTTTCTTCGGACGTTTAGGCAGCAACCATTGTTGTCTGTTATATGAGTAAAAATGCGTCACGCTACCCTTAAGCACCTTACAAGTCAGGCCCAGCGCATCTACTGTGGCCTAAAAGAAAACTGTTATCTTTTAGAAGTCTTTCTGGGAAAAAAAAGGCAGCAGAATGGACCAAGAAGGCAGAAAATATACAAGAAGGAGGTGACATGCAGTAAAGGAACAAGGCAGAAACAAAGAGAGAGATAAAAAGAGGAAATTTCTATCACAGAATTTCCAGAATGTGGGGATGCTATTTATACGGATAGGCCCCAGCATCTCCACGTTGGAGGTAAAATGCTTGAGATATACTTGATTTCGCATGCTAATGGGCTTCAAACACTAATTAATATAGAACACATGCGGCATATTTTCATTGATTTTTGCTTTCTATTACGTTAAAGTGTGATTCTATTATCAAATTCGTAATCAGTAGGTCGAAGGCTTTCAAAATGATTTTGTCACAAGACCATATTACATTCTGTTTTAAAAAATTTATAAAATCGAAATTTGATGACGTCATATCTTTAAAAAAATGGTCTTCCACACTTAGATCGTCCTACTTTTTGGATATGTTAAAAGTTAGGTACTTTCCTATCCAAATATCATAAAATAATTACTATTGCAATTAGTTCCTTTCTCGGCACTTTTTTTGCAAAGATTGACTGGACTAATAGGGCTTAGGGCCATGAGGCTTGACACATCGCCAGGCACAGGGCAAGACAAAGACAGGTCTGACGTTGGCCTAAGCATAACACCAGATGGCCATGAGTGTTGTAGGCAGTCTTTTAATAAAGAGCCTTCTTTGTTGAAAGCATAAATGCGGTTTGTCTTGTAAAACAATGTATTGGTGGAAAAGGGTCCAGTCTAGATGGTGTGGATCAATTTTAATTGTAGCAATTTCAGATAAAACAAATTAAACTTTTTCATTTTTGTCTTGGAACATAATGGATTGTTGTCAAAACTGTCTGATAGAGATTTTGTATCTTATGTGGTAGGTTTGATTTTATATGTCTGACAGAAACCTTCCTGGAAAATGTCCAACCAGATATTTTTACTGGCTATAAGGCCTTCTGTAAGTCCGCAATTAAAGTTAGCCATCAAGGGAGAAGATCTAGTGGTTTAGTTTGTTTAATAAGGCATGAGTTAACTGCCTTTGTAGATGTTCCATACCCTAATATTTGCACTTTTCTCTGTGACAAATGTACAGCAAGAAATGTTTTGCTTGTATGTCTGTATGTCCAACCTGAAGGTTCGCCTTTTTATAACATGTTTGACAATGATAATGGAATTGCTATGTTGGAAGAATGTTTAGTAAATTGTGTGGTGGCACTGGATAAAGTAGATATAATACTATGTGGAGACTTAAACAGCAGAACCTCAAACCTTTCTTGTCAGCATGTAGAAAATGACTTTAGTTCAGATGTCCAAAGCAAAAGTGTGTCTCTCAGCAGCAATCGTCATTCTGAAGATTGTGTTATCAACAATTATGGTAAATTACTATTGAATATGTGACTGCTCTTAGTTTACAAATTATAAATGGCGTATGTAATGGTGACCAACAAGGACGCTATACATACATCTCTGATGGAGGATGTAGTGTTAATGATTATTTTTTAGTGTCAGATGATTTCTTCTCTCAGATTTTTGACTCATGTCGTTTCTTGGTTGCTGAGCGTTCTGATTCCGTGGAATTACATATTAAACCAGTATATAATACAGGGGTGGAAACTGAGGAGTCATCTGTTATGGAAAAGTTTGTATGGGATGAAAACAAACTATCAGTTTATATAGAAAATCTCCAAGATGTGAACATGTGTGAAATGTTTTAATGCCTTTCGAATGATTGATGAGAACATTAATGTAGCTCTAGATTTGTTTAATGGTTTCATAAAAGCCAGTGCTGAATGTATGAAGAAACAGGTACATATCAATAAAGGTCCATCAAATGATACTTGGTTTGATTAATGTAAAAGTATGAAATATAAGGTCAGAAAAGTTTTGAAGACTTTCCGAAAAACATTAAGAAATGAGGACAAAAACGTGTACTGTGTCACAAGAAGGGAATATAAATGCATGCTTGAACGAAAAAAGAAAGAGTACAATAAGACTTTACTTGCAGATATGATGTCATCTATCTCTTCTCAAAATCCAGTTTTGGAAAAGTGTTAAGAAGGCGTCATTTGAAAAAGTGAGCCAAAGAATAGCATATCAGTTGACAGATGTTTTAAAATTTCAAAACCCTGTTGGGAGAAGACTCATTAGCCAACTCCATGATTACTGATGTTGACAGTGATGGAACTGAGGAAGATTTTTATCGTCCCTACTAAGATGAAAATGTGGCAATTTTGAAAACTAAAGAGTGAGAAAAACACCAGCCCGTTCAAATCATTGGTGAATTGCTAAAAAAATGGAGGTGAAAAAAATTGGCTTTTCCTTCTAAAACTATTCAACAAAATTTTTTTATGTGGTCTTTTTCCCGAAACTGGGCTGATTATAATATAAATTTATAAAAAGGGTGATGTTGATAATCCTAATAAATACGGGGAATTTTTTTTTATGACATAAGTAGTAAGATAATAGATTTTAAATTTAAAAATAGGTTACAAAAGGGGTTATGAAAAATAATATTACATTGAGCACCAAGCTGGTTTTAAGAGAGGATAAACCACATAGTCATATGGGTTTCCCCTGCTTGCGTTTGTACGAAAAAGTTTGCTTTATTGTAGCATTTATTCACTTTGAAAAAAAACATTTGTTCTGTTAAAAAGGAACGGTGTGAAGGGTAAACTATTACGGCTTGTTCAAAATTTCAAGCAGAAAAGTGTGGAAATAAAGTGACTGACTTAATATATGTACCCTGGTGTTATTCTTTTTGTTTTATCAATGGTTAGCCAGAGATGTCATCAATAATGGTAAACTGGTGCCACTTTCCCCCCCCCCCCCCCCAAAATTTTTCAGAGTTATTTATTACTGTGCCAAACCTCCTGGAAAGCGCCCAGGAAGAACCCTTTTGGGGGTCCACTGCAGGTCCTGCGGGTCCCCAACGGTCGTCCCCACCAAGGGATGAGTGGTGGTGAGTTTATTTTCTGCTTATGAAAAGTAGTTTTAAAAAGCTTAACAGTGCTGAAAAATCGCTTGATTTAAGGGTTTAAACTGAGTAAGAGTAAAATGTTGTTTCAGAAAAGGTGGCTATTTAGCTGCTCCTGAAAAATGGTTGTACAATAGAAATATCATGCTGGATTAATGTATAAAATATCTAGGAATTGTTTTTCTACTAAGCTTAGTTTCAAAATTTCATGTAAAGATTGGCAAGTCGGTTAAAGTAGTTTATTTGTGTTGAAAAAACTACGATATTGAATAATAACTCCCTTTTACTTGTTCATTAAGATATTTAAAGCCAAATACAACCCCCTGTGTTATTGGGAAAAAATTTGGGGTTTTGGTGCGCTGTAACACATTTTGAAACGTACACGCTTTGTTTATAGCAGTTTTTAGGCTTAGACGACTTTCACCCAAAGATCTTGATTTTGTGAAACTAGATTTCCTTCTCTGTTATTGCTGCTGTAAGTGCGTTTGTGCGGGTTTTTTGGTTTTAAAATTCTGCATATGAAGGGGCGGTTCCCCTTTTAAATCCCAAAGGCTTTTGTTCATGTCAAAGGGAAAACCAAAAGGGCTCTCCCCCAAAAATACCCGTTTGGTGACCCCGGGTTTGGATTTGTTTTTTAATCAAGGAGTCGGAAATTGAGGTTTATTAACGCTTTTTGGCAGATATTTATTGCCGAGGGGAGAAAAGGGTGTCTATACAAAACGTGAAAAAATTTTCGAATTTTACAGCAAATTTTAAGTTTAATATGGTTAAAATTTGAAAAAAATTATGTCTAATTTGATTGGTGTATCAGATATAAATGTTCATAATTCAGATACAGAGAACATGATATTGGACCTCAGGCTGCTATGCCCATTATGTAAACAAGCGCCCGGGGGATGAGTATATTTTGTGTTGTGCTGTCCGTATTAGAGGATGTTACCAGAAATAATCCCCGTTAAAATTTTGTAGACGCCTAAATTTTTTTTAAAATTTTTTGGGGATAGTTTTAGGTGGGCGCCTCATTTTTTTGTGAAAGTTTAAAAAAAAGGGGGTTTTTTTGATTGTTTTTTTTTAAAATTTTTGTTTTAAAGTAAAAATGGTTTTTGTGAAAATTTGATTTGGGGAGTTCGGGGCGGTTAGAAGGTTTTGTTATGGGGAGTTGTTTTGGTGGAGACTGGTTGGTGTGTTTAGGGGTTTTAGTTGCCGTTTGTCTGCTGGACGGGTTAAATTTAAGGATGTAACGTTTTTAAGGGGAAATTTGGGGTTTCCCCTTTTAAAAACCTTTGGGGGGTTTTTTTCCTTTCGCCACCCCTCCTTTTTCCCCAAATAAATGGGGGTTAAATTTCTTTCTATTTATGTCCGCCCCCCGTCTCTTTACATCGTCCTCACGTTCGTGGTGTTCAGGTTTCCCTTTTGGGGGGGCCCCCTTCGGTTTGGCCCAGCATTCATCGAGTCTATGGACCCGGGAAGCCTTCGTAAAAGTAGAAATTTTCTCCTTTAGCCCTGTGCCCAACCCCCCCCCGGAGGAAATTTTTACCTTGCCCTTTTAAAGCTGGTTGGAGGGAGGGGGCCACCAATTTTTTTTCCCCCCCCAAAACCCTTTTTTTTTTTGCCAAGGGGGCTTTTTAACCCTGGGAAAAAACCGGAAAATTTTTAAGAAGGGGGGTTATTTTTAAATTTTTTTGGATTTCAAATATTTTAAAGGGTTTTTTTTAAATTTAACATCTTTTTAAAACAAGAGTTTTAGACCCGAAATTTCCCAAAAATTTTAATTCTAAATTTTGGGGGTTTTAAGGTTGTAGGCTGGGAAAAAATTTTACAATACTTTTTTAGATTTCTTTTTAAAAAAACTGTTCTTTTATTGTGGATTGGGTGGGGGTCCAATTAAAAATCCCCCAAAAAGGGCCCATCCATTTAGAGGGTTTAAAACTTTGGGGTCAAAAAATAGAAAAGGGGGAGAGTTTAATAAGGCAACTTTTACAACCTTCAAAAGAGATTTTTCCTCGAATTGGTTTTTTTTTTAAAAAAATTTTTTTTTTTTAAAATTTTTTTGAAAAAACTGTTTTTTTTTCCTTTTAATTTTTGTTATTTTTTTTGGTTTGGCCTTTTTTTTTACAGGGGCCCCATCCTTTAAGGGGAACTCGGTGTTCCCTTTTGGGTGAAACTCTTTTGGGTTTTTTATTTTTTTGAGATTGTGGTGGGGGTTTTGGGAAAAAATTTAAAATTTTATTTTGGGGCCCCGGGGCCTTTTTTTTTAATTTTAAAGTTTAAGGAAAAACAGCAAATTCAAAATTTTTGTGATGGCTTTTCCCAGAAAATGGGGGAACATAAACTAAAAATTTCAAAAAAAGGGGTGTTTGATATCCAATAACTGGGGGAATTTCTTTACAAATAATAGAAGTATATAGTACTAAAATTAAAAATAGGTTAAAAGAATGGGTTTGAAAAATAATATTAATGTGACACCAAGCGGTTTTTAGGAGGTAACCCCTATGATATAGTTTTACTCGGGGCTTGGTTTTGTACAGAAACAGTTTTCATAGTAGCTTTATTCACTTTAAAAAAGCATTTGATTCTGTTAACAGGAACGGTGTGAAGGGTAAACTATTACGAGCTATGTATCAAAATTTCAGAAGCAGAATAAGATGTGGAACTAAAGTGACTGACTTAATATACTGTACCACTGGTGTTATTCTTTTCTGTTTTTATCAATGAGTTAGCCAGAGATGTCATCAATAATGGTAAACATGGTGCCACTTTCCCCCAAGATTTCTCAGAGTTATTTATTCACTGTGCCAAACCTCCTGAAAGCAGCCCAGGACAGAACCATTTGGCGGTCCACCTGCAGCGTCCGTGCGGGTACCCCAACGGTCGTCCCGACCAAGGGATGAGTGAGTGAGTGAGTTTATTCTTCTGCTTACTGAAAAGTAGTTAAACAGCTTAAACAGTGCTGCAACATCGCTTGATCTTAAGGTTAATCTGAGTAAGAGTAAGATCGTTGTATTCAGAAAAGGTGGCTATTTAGCTGCTCCTGAAAAATGGTTGTACAATAGAAATATCATGCCTGTGATTAATGTATATAAATATCTGGGAATCTGTTTTTCTAAAGCTTAGTTTCACAACTGCAGGGTAAAGATCTGGCAAGTCGAGTTAAACGTAGCTGTTATTTGTTTGAAAAAACTACGAATATTGAATAATAACTCCTTTGACTTGTTCATTAAGATATTTGATGCACAAATACAACCCACTGTGTTATATGGTGCAGAAATTTGGGGCTTGGATGCAGCTGTAACACATTGTGAATCAGTACACGTCTTTGCTTTATAGCAGTTTCTAGGCTTAGACAGACGTACACCTAATGATCTTGATTATAGTGAAACTAGATATCCTCTCTCTGTTAATGCTGCTGTAAGATGCGTTTAGTGCGTTATTGGATTAAGATTCTGCATATGAATGAGAGCAGGCTTCCTTTTAAATCCTACAAGATGCTTTATGATCTACATGTCAAAGGGAAAACCAAGTGGGCTACACAAATACGTACCTGTTTGTGTGACCTCGGGTTTGGATTTGTTTTGCTTAATCAAGGAGTCGGAAATTGTAGAGTTTATTAACGCTTTTAGGCAGATATTGATTGCCGATGGCGCAAAGGAGTGATCATATACAAAACAGTGAAAGATTTCGGGAAAGTACAGACAATTTTATAAGTTCACAAAATGTCAAACCTTATCTAAAACTTGATATGGATATACATTTGAAAAGAATTATGTCTAAGTTTAGACTTGGTGTATCAGATATAAATGTTCATAAATTCAGATACAGAGAACCCAGTAGACAGCCTAATTTATTTAGAATTTTTTCTCCTGGCATCAAG
Source organism: Rapana venosa (assembly GCA_028751875.1). Taxonomy (NCBI): domain Eukaryota; kingdom Metazoa; phylum Mollusca; class Gastropoda; order Neogastropoda; family Muricidae; genus Rapana; species Rapana venosa. Next base: position 6,637,540 of record CM054141.1, read on the forward strand.
TCATCCTGAGGTTGTGCGCAGCCTCACTTTATATTTGTGTAAAGCTTTCAGAAAAAGAGAGATTTTGTTATCCTAAGTCATATTTTTGTAGCTGACTTTTTGTTATACAGTAACATGTCGCACCAAAATACTAAGCAGTTCATGTATGGGCCAATGGCCTTTTTGTGAATAAATCCTTCGAGTTCGAGTTCGAGTTTTGCAGCTGGTGGTAGAAGTTGTCTTTGCTCTCATCGTTGCAGTTGTTGGTTGGTGCGTAGCACTGGATGATGGTGATGTTTGATGTGCCTTCCCTTCAGTCTCGCACTGATTAGTCTGCTGCTGACGGGCTTCCACTCCATAAGGCATCGCTCAACGCCTTTCTTGAGGATGTTTGGGAACTCCCTCGTGGTGCTGGTCCATCATCTTCCCAGAGTAGAGGACGGCTTCTCCGGTGGTGGTTCTCATTCTGCCAGATCCAGTCCATCTACTCTCGCTTACTCCTAGGACATGGAGGTTGAATCTTCTCATCTCTAATGTTACCTGTGCCAGCTTGCCCGTCTCATACATCGTCCTCACGTTCGTGGTGTTCAGGTCTTCCCTTATCCTGCTGGTAGCTTCCTCTCGGCTTTGGCCATCAGCATTCATACGAGTCTCACTGGATCCGGGAAGTCCTTCGTACGCAAAAGTAGAAATTTTCTCCATTTAGCCCTGTGCCCAACCCCCAACCTGGAGGAAGGGTTCCACCTTAGTCGCCTTTTATGACATGCCTGGTTGGAGGGCAGGGATCCTATTCTGGCAATGCTCGCTTTGCAAGCATACCCCGGGAGAGAAGCATGTCGAAGCGTGTTTAAAGTGTGCACTAGGGTAGTTTCAGTGCTGTGGTTAACGCAATAGGCAGACTGAAACTCAGGAAGAAGATTGTTGGAGAGAAGGTGGTCGTTGAGCTGTTTTAGAACTACTTTTTCAAGGACTTTAGAAACAAAAGTAGATTGGAAACAGGTCTATAATTCTTTAGAATGTTAGGGTCAAGGTGATGCTTTTTGAGTAGAGGTGTGACTATAGCAGTTTTGAGAGCTGATAGAACATTTCCTGAAACAAGTGATGAGTCTACTAATTTCGTGATAGTGGTTATAAGTTGTTGTAGGCACTGTGTGAAAAGAGAAGCAGGTATGGGATCAAGATCACATAATTTTATAGTCATTTCTTTCAGAATTGTCATGATTTCTTTCTCACTTGTCGGATGAAAGAAAAGGAGAGGAGTGCCAGAGAATTGGGGATCAGGAAGTGCAGGCTGGAAAGGAGTCTGATCCAGTTTAGAGCGAATGTTATGGACTTTTCAGAAAAGAATGCAGAAAATATAGAAGGAAGTTCAGAGTGGTTGAGGATGGAAGGCAGAGGGCTTGCCTTCACAGATCCAAGAAGAGTAGATGCGAGGAAAAGAGATTTTATAGACGTGGCGTCAAGAACTTGAGTTTTTTCTGAAAGAATTAAATATTTGACTTTGTTTAATTGTTTTTGAAAAAGAGCTGCTTATTAATTTCCGTTTTAGATTTTCGCCACTACCGCTCTAGTTGCCTGCATTTGCGCTTTGCGACCAGGATTTCATGGGTGTACCATGGCGCACATGGCCTTTGAAGGCAGGAGACGGTCAGTGCATGCTCATCAAGCAGTTGGCTGAGAACATCATTGTAGTGTTTAGAGGGGTTATTGTTGTCAGAGGCTTGTGGTAGGCTTGTGAAGAGAAAATTTGAATATCTAATCTATGGCTTTGAGGTTGCGACCGGCGACATACTTTTTCTTTCTAATAGGCTTTGCAATGTTTGGAGAGAAAAGAACAGCGGAATGATCAGAAAGTAGTTCATCAGTGATAGATACAGATGTGATCAGATCTTGGGAAACATATGTAATTAGCCAGTCTAAAATATGTCCTGATCTGTGCGTTGCTTCGTTTACCAGCTGAGAAAGAGAGTGGTTTGACAAAGAAAGAGAAAGACGTTTGACATCAAAATGGTTATCAAAATGGAAGTTAAAGTCACCGAGAATGATGAGCTTTCTGGGGAGAGGCTGTAGTGATCCAGGAGTGACTGAAAACTCTTGATGGAAAATGTAAGATGTCAGATTAGTCTTACGGCTTGGATGATAAAGACAGCTTTCTGGGGAGAGGCTGTAGTGATCCAGGAGTGACTGAAAACTCTTGATGGAAAATGGAAGATGTCAGATTAGTCTTACGGCTTGGATGATAAAGACAGCTTTCTGGGGAGAGGCTGTAGTGATCCAGGAGTGACTGAAAACTCTTGATGGAGAATGGAAGATGTCAGATTAGTCTTACGGCTTGGATGATAAAGACAGCAGAAAGTAATAGAGTGGCCAGGTGTGTTGAAGTTGAGTTCACAGACTTCGAAAGATTCAGATGAGAAAGGAAAGGATTGACAGAAAGAAAGAGCAGGTTCGAGTGTATCTTTATAAACGATGGCAATGCCACCTCCACGGGAAGGTCGGAGAAGAGAAAGAGGTTTATAACCAGGTGGTGTCAAATGTTTTATTTTCGGTTCATGACCGTGTGGTTTAAACGAGTTTTCTGTAAGAAATGTTAGATCAATATTTTGTTCAGAGATAAAATCAGAAATGAGATCAGCTTTACCATCTGGGCAGACAGATTGCACATTGAACAAGCACATGTGAAGGATGTTCGAAGGATGGTGAATTATCATAACTATCAGTGGAAGAGGATGAAGGTGTGGAGAGTGGAAGAGCAGACAAAAGCTTGGAGTGAGAGTCAGGTGTAGAAGCTGGTGAAAGAAATGGACAAGTTTGGGGATTTACGGTTTCATACACACCAACGTTTTATCAAAGTCATAAACACAGGAAGAAGCAGGTGGATCAGACGGAAGCGAAGCAATGTTGTCCTTGGTTACAGTGGTAGCGGTTGTAACGTCAGAAATGAGGATGGGGAAGGATGTACGGGGCCGAGGATGAGTCTGCTGGATGGGTCCCCGTCTAGTTTTGGGCGGTTGATTCCTAAAGGTTTAAATGTGTTGTTCAAGTCTTGGGGAAAAAAGGAAAGGGGGTGAAAAATGGGGCAAGGGCCTGGGTTAATTTTTTAAAGTTTTAGTCAAATTTTTTTAGGAAAAATAAAAAGGCAGTTTTTAATCTGGGGAACTTAAAAAACAATTATTTAAATTAAAAAATTAATACAAAAAAAATGTGGAGGGGAAACCCAAAAAAAAGCTTGGATAATATTAAAGTTAAAAAAATAAAAATTTAATTTCTAAAAACCCTTTTTTTTTTTTTTTTTTTTATCCCCCCCCTTTTTTTTTTTTTTAAGGGTAGGTTTAACTCTGGGGGGGGGAGGGGGGGGGGGCCCGGCATTTCCCGGGAAAGTTTTTTTGGGGGCCAAGGTTAAAAAATTTTTGTTATCTTTTTTTTTTTCCCCCCCAAAAAAAACCCCAAAACCCTTATTAAACAAAAATTTTTAAATCCCCCACCCCCCCCCCCCAAAATCCCCCCCCCCCCCCCCCCCCATCCCCCTTAATTTTAAAAAACCCCCCCCTTTTAAAAAAAAAAAAATGTAAAAAAAGGCCCCCCCCCCCCCTGGAAACAAAAAAGGAATAAATTTTTTTTTGAAAAAAAGGGGAAAAAAAAGCACAAAAACCCCCCCGGCCCCCCAAAAAAATGGCCCTTCTTTTTTAAAACCCCCAAACTTCCGGGAAAAATTTTTTCCTTTTTCAGCGCTGTAAGCCTAGTTTTAATTTTCTTTTTATTTTGTCTAAACAAAACATATTTTTTGAATAAATGATACACCGTATTAATATTCTGGGGGGAGGCCCCAAATTTCTGGGTGTACTAAAAACCCTAAGAACACGCAACTTTTGGACCCCCCTCATTTTTTCCTGTAAAAGGTTTATCAAGAAAGGATGAAACATGACCATACCCCCCCCTCAACAAGCAAAAAAAAGGGTTTTAACATTTTTGTGAAATTTTTTGGTGCCATAGCTATACCATTCGGGAAACAATTAAAAATTCCACAATTCTTTTTCCAATGAACCCGAGCATCTTTCTGTGTTTAGGGGATATTTGCATCCCCCCATCATCATTTTAAACATTCTCCTCTGACGGCTTGTGTTTGTTGTTTCTTTCCCTCACGTTCGTGGGGCCCAAAAAAATCTTTTATAGTAAATGAGCGCAAAGTGTCAATATCCACCCTTTAAAGGTGCTTAGATGTTTTTCCCTTTCCACTGTTTTAATTTCAAGATCATTCTTGGTGTGTATCCTTCTTAGGCGTGTAAAGATGGTGATAAATATTGGCCCCCTCAAACACATTTTTGGAGATGGCCTTTTTTTGGTCTAAATTTTTCAAACTCCTTTCCAATGCCCATTTCTAGCTTGGCTGAGAGGCAAATTTGTGTTCGAAAACATCAAGTCCAATCTTTTATTTTTGTGCCTTAAGTGAAAAATTCGGGTCAGAGGTCAAGCACTGATCAAAAAAGAATTGTGCCCGCCAGCAGTTTTTATTCCCCAAAACAATTTTTTGGGGGTTTATTAAAAAATTGACTCATCTCATTCAATGAATTAAGCCTGATATTTTTTTATTTTCTTCTCAGTTCAGGCCCCCAAATGCTTCTTGTTTCTGGTTATGGGGGTTGTTCCCTTCCCTAAAAAGAGGGGCCAGCCCGAAAACTGTTTTGGACCCGATTGTTTTTATGCCCGGCCCCGAAATACTTGCTCCCAAACGACCAACTCTTTGGCCTCTTTGGGAGAGGCGATAAATTTTTCTCCAAAGAGTTTTTCTAAGTAAACTTCAACAAAATTTAGTGGCGGTTGGAGAAGGTCATTTGGGTGCGGGGCCTAACAGAGCTACTGAGTCAGCCAAGAAATGGTGATTTCCCAAAAGGGCCCCCATTTCTCTACCCTGGTTCAGAAAGCATGCATTGCTTTTGGCGGGAATGCTTGTAAAAAGGAAAATGGGCCGTGTTTGCAAATCATAATCCCTTCCCGGGGGTTGGTTGCCATTGCTTTCCACACTTTTTTAATGTTTACTGTTGGCACAAACAATTTATCACAATTTGCCGGTCGCAAATGTTTTTCTGACATTTTTTACTTTCCTATCAGATATTTTCTTGGAAATTCGTTTGTTAACAAGCTTTGCAATTGATGCCCAAACTTTTTTTTACCCTAGTCTTCATCAACATCGAGTATATTGTCCAATTCCTTATTGAGCTGATTCTCATCATTGAAGCTCACAGAAAAACATTATCATTGTCTGTTCCATCCTCGATATCAGAATTAGACTCGGAACTATCATCGGACAAAACGTTGCTTTAACATTTTTTGCCTTGTTTTTGCCATGAGCCCAAACTTCATTTTCATTTGGCTTAATGGTCTTAACAGCAAAGGTTCTTGAGATGATAGGTTGGACATCATCTTGTGTATTTTGCATCTAAGTTTTGGAAGCGATTTGGCATCAAGGCTTTCCAATTTTGATGCCGATGATCTGACTTCGGCACTTAGGTCTACATCTTTATCTCCTTCTGACATAATTAATATAATAATAAATAATAATAATAATAAATATAATAATAATAATATATATAATAATAATAATAATAATAATAATAATAATAATAATAATAATAATAATAACGTATGGAATTTATATAGCACGGAATTTTGTACAGCGGCAAATCAAAGCGCTCAGAAGAGTTTTTTTTATATTGAGGATAATGGAATAAGCACTCGTGCTTTTTTAACATCCAGTCCCCGCAGTTTTGTAAATTTTGTCATCTGTTCCCACCGGCACGCAATGGCCTACTCTTTCAAAAAGCGGAACAGGATTTAACGTGTTCGCAAGATGTTCTGCATGCGTTCCACACGAAGGACGAAGGTCATTCAGTTTGATTTTTTGGTCAAACTGGGAAGAAAGGGCGAGGCTGGGAATCGAACCCAGAACCTCACAGTTTACTTGTTCGCAGGAAAACGTCTTAACCATCCCGCCACCTTCCTTCCTTACCAATATGTCGTATGAATGCACACACAAAAGTGGCAGATTTTTCTTTTTTGTCAGCGTAAGCTGACCTATGTTGGCAACTAAGGGCTACGTTGGCAATTGAAAACTAAGGTACTACAGCAGACACAAAATCTTAAGCTAAAACACAAATTGTTCATGCTTGGACAATTGAACACACATAGAAACAAATAACCACATATTAAAGCGAGTCAGTGACACAAAGATAGCCACAAGCGTGTCATGGTTTGAGGAGCAGAAGTGTCGGTAATATATTGATTTTTATTTATAGATCTCCAACCATGACACTCTTGTGGCTAACTTTGTGCCACTGACTCGCTTGGTACATGCTTCGTGGAGGCTCCGCTGCTACATCTTCCGCTTTTCGTAAGAGTAGGCCATTGTGTGCCGGTGAGAACAGATGACAGAATTTACAAAACTGCATACACACGGGGACTATTTGTAAAAAAGCACAAAGGTGCTTTTTCCATTATCCTCGATATAAAAGAATTTTAAAAAATTGAAGTATATTTTATTGCATTTTAGTTTACTTACTGTACTGTACTTTGTTGTAATGACTTTTACTGTACTGTACTTTTTGTACTTAACTGTACTGTATTTTGCTTTGGTGTACTTCACATATCTTTACATCACTTTAGTGTACTATACTTTAATTTACTTTAATATACTGAAGTGTACTTTACTTCACTGCATGTTACTGCTGTGTATTTTACTTTAATTTGCTTAATTTTAGTGTACTTTACTGTAATGTTTTTTACTTCACTTGAACGCACTGTGCTTTTGTGCTGTATTTTGCTGTACTGTTCCTTACTATTTCTCATTCTCACTTGATACCTTCAAATCCAGCCTCAAAACACACTTACTTCCTACCTGAGACTTTTCCCCTCATATCTGTCCCTAATCTTCAACAGCATCCTTCACCTCCTAAGCGTGTTCGCAACTGTGTGTGTGTGTGTGTGTGTGTGTGTGTGTGTGTGTGTGTGTTGTGTGTGTGTGTGTGTGTGTGTGTGTGTGTGTGTGTGTACGTGCGCGTACGTGCGCGCGCGCGCATGGATTTGAAATCTGTTGTTTATTACGTTTAAGGAGAGTTGCATGCGTGTAAATGATTTGAGTGCAAGCGCTTCGATTTGTTTGTTTTTCACAAGATTCAGCGCTATATAAATTCCTTATTATTATTAGTATTATTATTATGATGATGATTATTCTACTGTACTTTATTAACATTTACCTGACTGTCCATACTTTAGTATACTTTGTATAGCTTTACTATAAATATTATTTTCTGTGCTGTATGACTCTATGACGCTGTACTGTACTTTATGGTACTGTACTTGTTTAGTTTAGTTTACTGCAATATAATTTGCTTTGCTAAACATTTAATAAAACCTACATGGTTATCAAAAGAAATCGAAAAGAAAATGAATCTAAGATTAAGATCTACTAAAATCGAAGCAAAAAGATGAATACAAAAAGCAAAGAAACAAAGTCAATTCAATGAAGCGCAAAGCGAAAGTAAAATACTTTCAAGATTTGCTGTCTTCATTCAGCCCAGAATCCAAAAACGATTTGGAAAGCCAGTAATACCTTGACTATAATTCAAGACGCAACACCCCAAAAATTCTTAAAAGAAATATCAGCAGAAAACCTTAACTCTCACTTTGCAAACATTGCTGAATTAATAGAATAAAAATAAATTAGCTGACAGATTTCAAACATTACTGTTCATCAAAAAGCATTTCTTTTGAATTTATCATACCCCCAATCACAATAACAGAAGTGCTTAATAGCTTACTCAAATTAAAACAGTCAGGATCAAGATACCTTGACAAAATAAATAGTCAAATACTTTTTTAAAAAAACAACCACCCCAGCGCATATGCTATAACTGGTACTCTAACGTATATATATTTAGATTTGTGTATTGACACGAATTATTTCCCATTGAAGTTTAAACAAGTTTAAACAAGCTAAAGTAATACCTTTACACAAATCAGGAGACTGAACCAATCCCTCTAACTATAGACCAATATCCATACTATCAGTCCTATCAAAACATGTACAATTTCACTTGTATTCTCATTATAAAACCCATGATCTGATAAATGAAAACCAGTCAAGATTTCATGAAAACCATTCTTGTCATATTGCCCTAATACAACTGACCAAGCGATGTCTTTTGAATATAGTGAAAATACCGGGAGTCCTTTTTCTAGACTTTGCAAAAGCTTTTGACGTTAAAAGCCACTCTCTCCTCATTAAAAAAAAAATGCTACAGAATTTCCAACCAAGCATTATTATTTTTAGATTTATTTCTCAGTAATGTTACAGCTTGTTGAAATCGGGCCCAGGAGATCAACCTTATTACCTGTGACATATAGTATACCTCAGGGATCAATACTAGGACCCTTCTTTTCTCTATTTATATTAATGACCTACTTCTGCATATTCATGGTTCATGTGAAATGCTTGCTGACCATTCAATGTAGCAACAGTTATCGATACATTTATTGAATGGACAGAACTCAATCATATGTCTCTTAATTCAAACAAAACAAAATGTATGTTTATAACGACTCTGCAAAAAAGACAGAAATTGCGTTATCCATTCGCGCCAATATTTATCCAAGAAAAATATGTTTCACACTAGGTGCAGTAATTGACAATGATTTATCTTGGTCAGAGCACATAGCCACTTTAGGAAAACGAATCTCAGTAAGACTATATCACCGTAGAAAAAGCAAATATTTTCTAAACCTACGATCACGAAAACTATTCTTTCACGCACTTATTCTCTTATAAATTATGTTTCAACCTTATGGGATGCTAGTGAAACAAACCTAAAACATATAAGCCGCCTACATTAAAGAGCTATCAAACTAATCCGATTGAATCCTAATACATTGACCAACAAAAACTACAAAAAATTATATATTTTTCCACTCAAAGACAGTCTGCATTTCAACAAGTGTCTATGTATGTACAATATAGTAAACGAAAAGCCCCATAGAAAATTGTGAAAAATTTTACCGTTAATAAAAACAAGCTTACTCATAGATTGTCTTTACCCAGGCCCCATAACAATCTCTATTAAGTCAAGCCTGTTTGAAATCAGCTCCTTCGAAACAAACGTTCAAGAAACTCTTAAAGAAACATCTGATGGAGAAATTGTAAGTCCACTTTTATACTCGTGGAATTCCACAGGAGATTATCCAAGTCATTAAAAGCTTCTACAACAACTTCACGTGCAGAGTAGGAAACAGCAAAACCAGTTTTAGTGTACAAACCGGCGTCAGACAAGGCTGTCCCATGTCAGCACTACTTTTCAACCTGGCAATTGATTGGGTGATGAGACAGACAACAGCTGACCAGTCACGGGGCATCAGATGGACGCTTCTCAACGCTTGAAGACCTAGATTTTGCCGACGATCTGGCACTGCTCTCACATACCCACCATCACATTCAAGACAAGACATCCCGTCTCAGCACTTTCGCACAGCAAGTAGGCCTGAAAATCAGTCAGAAGAGAACGTTCACAACCCCTCACCGGTCACAGTGAATGGAGAAGAGTTACCAACAACTGAAGAGTTCACGTACCTCGGGAGCACTGTTAGGCATGACGGCGGAGCAGGCAGCGACATCAAGAACTGGATTAGCAAAGCAAGAAATGCTTATAGAAATCTGAACAATGTGTGGAAATCGTCCCAGTACAGCACCAGAACCAAACTAAGACTATCCCCGAGCTGTGTACTTTCCACCCTTTTTGTACGGCTCGGAGTGCTGGAGGATGACTGAGAGTGACCTCGACAAACTATCCACATTCCACACGAAGAATCTCAGAAGAATCTTGCGCATCTTCTGGCCTGAGACCATCTCCAACCAAGAACTTTTTGCCCGTTGCAACCAAGAAAGCATGGATGACATCATCATGTATAGGCGATGGGGATGGATAAGGGCATATCTGCCGTCGGGAACAGGGAAACATCGCCCGAACAGCCCTCCACTGGACACGGGAGGGAAAACGCAAACGAGGACGACCCAAGAACACTTGGCGTCGGACTGTCGAAACAGAGCTGAAGACCTTCCAACATACCTGGGGAATCATTCGGAAGCTGGCCCAGGACAGACAGGAGTGGAGAACATTTGTTGCTGCCCTACGTGCCAATAAGGCACAAAGGCATTGATGATGATGATGACTTTTATACTCGAGGTTATCATCCTACCTTTGTTATTTGTATTTCTTCATTGACTCGACTTTACTTTACTGCAGTATAGTTTGCTTTGCTTTGCTTTACTTCACTTCACTTCACTTCACTTTACTTTACTTCACTTTATTCAACCACTCCTTTTCTCTACTTACATTAATGACCTACCTCTGTTTATCCATGGTTCATGTCAAATGTTTGCTGACAAAACATCAATTCAATGTAGCAGCAGCTTATGAGGGATATGCAGGAAGATATCAATAAACTTATTGAATTGTCTCTTAATTAGAACAAAATGTATGTTTAAAACGACTCGGCAAAAAAGACTCCGTTCTCCATTTGCGCCAGCACACACAAAGACGGCGGTTATTATTTTTAGGACCAAACTTTTTTCACATTTTGTGTATAAATCCACAAGCAGACTCGTAAATCAAATCACAATTGTCAACATTGAGACAAATCCACAAATTCCCTGCTGGCAGAATGAAAACCACTCAACCAGTTTACCAGCACAAGGCGATTGGGGGACAAGAATCTTATCATCAGCCTTGCTGTTGCTGCGACACAAAACACGCATGCACTTGCGTGCGAGTGCGCGCCCGCACCCGCATGCATGGTATGCATACGCACGCACGCATGCAAGCACGCAAAAACACACACACACACGCACACACTCACGCACGCACGCACGCAAACACACATACACACACACACACGCGCGCGCGCGCGCAAGCGTACAGGGACGAGATGGTGTTCTTGTGCACAGTCATACACAAACAGAATGACATGCATGACATGCACTCTCATTGTTGGGGCATAATCTGAGATATGAGGAAATCTCTTAGAGATAAATCCCATGGGATGTTAGAAGGGGGTCGTATGGCATTCTGACCTAAGTCTGCAACAACAGCAGGTTCTGTTGCATATGCAGGGTGGGGATAGTGCAGCATGTCAGGAATATGCCCCAGTATGTCTGCCAAAGTGCCTGCCATGAGATGGAGGTGGGTAAGAGTGTGGGGAGGGGGAGGTAAGGGGAAGGTAGCGGCAATCTATTGTTAGGACGTGAGGGCAGGGGTGGATAGTGATGTATTGATGCTGGGTGAGGACAAAAGGAAGTGGGCAGGGTTCTTTCTATGTTGTTGCCAGACAAAGTAATTTTATTCTTGTGTCTGTCTTTGATTTATCTGTTTATAGACATTGTGGTTTAGGCGGAGGCTGTAAATGGCTTGCTTGCTGGTTGTTACCTACCCGGTTCTGACGAACAGAACTTTGTGTATTATAACTCTGGTTTTGATCAGGGTGCCAGCTAGCCAGTATTTTCTTGATGTTGACAGCCATTTTAGCTGTTACCTGCATGCTGGGGTGCAAAGTCTCTCTGTACAGAGCAAGCCGTGAAGCTCCTGACGGTGTAACAAAGGAACTGCTATTATCAATTAAAGTAACATCTTGGAGTTGGCAGGCTCTGTGCAGATTCTTGTTAGAGGGGGCTATGGCATTACTTAGGCTGTGTCTGCCTTTGGCTGGAATGATTGAACTTAGGGCTACGGTTGACGAGGGGAAAACTGCTTTACACAGAGATTAATTGTGTCCATGTGCCTGCTGTAATTTGACCAGAGGGATAGCTATTAATAGGTTTACTACGTGAAGGAAAAGATGTTTGATGTCAGAAAACGAGGTTTGAGAAAGCAGCCATGGGGTAAGATCCAGACAGATAGGCTCGGAACACAGAGCTTGTACATAGGGTTTTGTTGGGGTGTCAGCCTTTTAGGATTTATAAACCTGACGACTGAATTACCAACGAGACGTGATGTGGTTTTGTCAGGGATGACAACACTGTTCATCACTTCTTGAGGTGAAAGTTTAGAATGGGTGGATGTCATGGATTTGCTATTTGAGTTCTCACGATAATTGTTGGAACTGGTGGATGGGGTGGCATGCATACAATGTGGACTTCTGTTTGTGGTGCTTGCAGCAGAGTCTTCGTTGAGAACATGTTAGACACAGGGATAGAGTACAGTATGTCACCTTCCTCCGATTTAAAGTCTGATGATTCCACTGCCGTAGAGGACTGTGTCAGAGTTGCATGATCGGGTTTGTTAGTAGTCCGTGTGCGTGACTGCAAAATGGACTCGTCAGCTGCTTGACTGTCAGTCTTTGTACTCATTAAGGGTTTGGAGACATGCTGTGTCTGATCAATTGAAAATGAAATGTTTGCAACAGACAAGGAGTCGTCAGATTGAGTGGATGGGTCATGTGTTGATCTGTTGTTTTTGTGCCTGTATTTATGTTAGCTAATTGAGATTTTCATGGACTGGTTTTCTTTCTTTATCTGATCAAGTGTATGAGCAAGTTTTGACATTTTTGTTTCTATTCTATCCATCATCAGGTCAAATGTTTCATTTAGTCGTGATTTAATTTCATTTTTTACGGCAATTTTTACGTCATCAATTTTTGACACCTGTACGTTTGTAAACAGTTTGTTTTCATTAACAATGTCCTCAAGAACGGTTTCCAGCTGACAAAGTTTTTTTTAGAACATGCACAAACAAGAAGTGACTTGCGTTTGTCCTGTTTGGGTGTGGAAGCACAAGGTACGCCTTCTTAATGCTTAGTCTTTTTGCGGATTTGTTTCCCTCAGAGAGGAAGTAGGAGACAATCCTTGGGGAGAGGGTTGATGCTGCTCAAAAGACATAAGCAGGGGTGTACAGTCAGTTTGAGGAGAAGCATCAGCATTACCACCGTTGGCAACATCAATGTCTGGGGTGGTGAATGGTAATGGGTCTGGGGTGTGAAGAAAAAGAAGCGGCACATTTAACACAGACTTTGCCAGTTTGTCACAATCATTGTGCCGCATATAGTCCACAACCACTGCTTTCAGGGCTTCACATTGCACACAGTCATTTCCTTGGCACAACAGGGAGGAGAATAGTACAGAGTCAACGACACACTTTTGTTGAATGAATTATGATACAGGCACATCACAGTCTTGTGCAGCTTGTGGTGATCCAGTTTGGGGATGAAGGCAGTTTGTTCATGGCACTGTCATAGTCAGCAATTCTGGCCCAAAAAAATGAAGCATGTTAAGCTAAGTAGCGGTACAAAAGTACGTTTCGCCATACTATCAGTTTTTTGTATCACAGGAGAACCGTTTTTGTATTTCATCCAGGGTTGGTTGAAGTTTCTTTAGTTTGATTTGTTCCTCCACTTGGGAACAAGGATCGGAAGTAGCGTATTCTGCCATTGCTGTAATCAGTGTCTATGGCTGGCATTAATGAACACTTCATCATGAACATACAAAAAAAAAATGAAAATAGATATATTAAAGAAACAATAAAATAAAGGGTTGGGGGGTAGTGGGGGCGGGGGGGGTGGGGTGGGGGGATTTCTATTAGGGAATTTGTAACATTATACGTAGTCCGCAGCGCCAACGTTATTGCCGTTCAAACTGGTCAGCTGTTTTCACATTGGGGCATGAAGGAGGCCCGCAAGTCAGCATGCATTGTGAGTGAACTTCACTGCACAGCCAAACCAGCGCTGCAACTTTTCCCTATGTGGCTTGCTTCACACCTTGAATTTCAATTAACGATTTTGAAAATAATTTTGACTTTGATAAACAAAATTTATACTATAGAGATCAGCACGAGCAAACTCATCAGACTTTTACAAACACAATTAGTTACTGGTTGTAAGTACAGAGTAATTAGCAAATTAGCAATTCATTTAGGAGCTCAATGACAGTCGACTTTCTGCAATCGTGAACACTTCTCAGCTTTCAACACTTTCAGCTTGGCAGTGAGTTGCAGAAGTTTGTTTTTTCCATCTCAATAAGAAATGTGCCTCCTGGTCATTAACTGTACTCAAGAGATGTCGAGATCATGCTGGTGCCAAACAACACCACGCAAAAGTGACTATTGCCAGGATGAAAAAAGTCTTCAGCCGCATGGTATCCAGACAACGCCATGACAGACAATGGCCCACAGTTTGCTGCTGCAGATTTTACCTTTGCTCAAGACTGGGGATTTCCTCTCGGCAGTACTTGCAGTCCAGTTTCAAATAGCGTTATTCGTGTTCAATAACGCAGACGATATCTGCATGTGGATGAAGACAACAATGAAAAAAAGACAACAATGAAGAAGATAACACCAAAAGACAGATTAATTACATTCGAAAACTTATCAATGTGCATTGATAAGCTTGACACTTATATGAAAGATAAGGGAGTAATGTTGTCACGACTAAAAACTAACATTGTCCTCTTTAATAACGGTGCTGATCCCTTAGTCCTACCTACGTTCAAAATTAATGACTCATGTCTTGAATACAAGCCTTCTGCATCATTTTTTTATCAAAACTAACTCGGCATCGCCATATTGAATACTTGTTGATAAAATATTAAGCAAGCAGCACTGGGCACAAAATACAGCAGTTTTAAAACACCCGTCTTTAGTGCTCGTTCGCTCTGTAATGACATATGGGCAAGAAGTCTATTTTAGTGCCCCAAAGTATTTATTGGAGAAACTTGAATGTTTAGATTGTAAAGCTCTCCGCCTTGCTCTGGGTGTACCTTCACACGCTTCATCTTTAGGTACATATGCAGAAATGGGAATTTTACCACTGGATGAATATCATGAACTAGATGTAGCACAGTATGTCATAAAAAGCTCAGCAATCGAAAATATTCAAAATGAGATTAGTGTAAGTTTTGGACGAAACTTTTCCAAACAGCAACCTTTCACTTCTGATTTTTTAAAAGGTCATGATAACCCAAAAACTATGCCTCATTCATCTTGTCCTTTGGGGACAACTTTGTATTGTTTTTATCCATCTTTAAAAAGAACGGGGTGTAATATTTAACACCTTGTGGAAAAACTTTAAAAATCCGATACCCTTTCACACTTAAAATCTGACGAGGGATCCCTTCTAGCAACGGGGCGGGTGCTCCTTCATCATTCTTCTCTAAAAGTTAAAATTTCCCAATTTGGGAGAAATCTTCAATTTTTTATGAACTGACTCCCTTTCTGATGGCTTTGAATCATTTACCGATTTTTTTTTCGGGACAATACTTCAAGTTTTTATGGTCCTTTTCAAGCAGTACTAAATCTTTTTAAAAGCCCCGGTTTCTGTTAACAAGATCTTTTAATTGAAACAATCCCTTATACATTTTAGTTTTTAAAAGTACCGGTCCTTTTTTTTTTACCATCTCATTTCACATAATTACAATGGGGAAAAAATTACAAAGCCGAAAACTGCAACAAAGCATTCATATTGTCTTTTTTACGACAACCTATTTAATACATGAAATAAAACATATGGAAAATGCCTGGGAAAATGTAAGCAAAATCAGGGAAAAGATTCGCCCCATTTAAAGTTTTGTCATAGTCTTTTTCTCCCCTTTTTGGATTTGACTGGGTTAAACTTTTCCCGACAACTTTTTTGTAAAATAATATTGTGTAGTGCGGAACAATATGAATATTCTTTTTTTATTTTCTTGTTAAAAAAAATTACCGCACCCGACAACCTTTTGGGCAGGTTTTTAACAAATGTAATGTTGCGAAATTGGTTTTCTTTTAAACGGGGCTCTCTTTTGTATTTTTTTTCTTTTTTTTTAGTTTATTCTTTTTTTCGAGGATAAAGGGGAAAAACCTTAAAAGTGCTTTTTTTTCAACGTCCCGTTGTGTATGCGTTTTTTTATTCTGTCATTGTTCCCACCGGGACACATGGCCTAACTTACAAAAAAAGGGAACAGGGGTTTAAGTTGCGCAAAATGTTTTGCGGGTTCGCACACGGGGCCTCGTTTTTAGTTCATCCCCAAGTGAATGTTGGGGTTGGGTTTTTTTTGCTTCTTTTTGTTTGTTTTTATTTTGTTTTTGGTTTGTTTTAGTTGTTTTTTTTTAAAACAGACAAATCCCACGCCCCCCTTCTTTAAACTCCTGTTGGTTTTATTCTTTCACTTTTTGATTAATGATATTACTTTTTGCATTCACATTTTCTAGTTATTTAAAATTTGATCTTTTTTACTGTTAATGGCGCTGCAAGGGGTTTTTTCACTTTTGTAATCTTAAAAAAAACTAAACATCATAATAAAAAAATTGAAACACACACACACACAATCACACACACACGACGCACGCACGCTCGCACACAACACACACACAACACACACACACACACACACACACACACAACACACCCCAAAACACACACACACACACAACCACACACACAACACAAAACCCCCACACATACACACCCCACACTTAGGTGGTGATGAAGGAGATGAAAAATGCTGTTGAAAAGTAGGAACAGATTTGGGGGGAAAGTATTGGTAGGAAATAAGTGTGTTAGAGACTCGATTTGAGGTATCAAATGAAGGCTTTTAGCGAAGTGAAAGAGGGAAGGTCATTCCAGGTGGATGGACCAGAAACAGAAAAAGGGAGGGGCGGCCAACGGTGTTTGTTTGAATCTGGGTGTTCGAAAGCGCAATGTATTGAAACTGAGCGAAGAGAACGGGATGGAGTATACAGGAGCAGACAGCTACAGAGATAGAGGGTGCAGATTTGTGGAGACTTTTTAAAAAAGGGGGCTATTGATCTTATACTTCAATCTTTGTGAAAACAGGCAGCCCAGTGAAGAGATCACAGAAGAGGAAGTGATGTGTGTTCAGATTTTTTCTTTCTTAGGAACCAGTCGAGCTGTAGAGTTTTGAATGCGTTGAAGAGAGGGGATGGATGATGCTGGTAGGCCACCATAAGATAATCACAGTATCTAAACGTGAAAAAAATGAAAATGTGACAAGCTTGGAAGTTGCGTCATTTAGACAAAATACTTGCGAATTGGCGCTTATGCGCAAACTTGGAAGGTCTGGGTGATAAATTTTTTTTCATAGTGTGTGTCCCCACCCAAATACTTCACAAGAGTTGGACAAAGGAACTGACGTATTGCCGAATTCTATTGAAGTTGTTGCAATGGATGAAAGTTTATGTTCGGTCCTTATGAGCATAGCTTCGGTTTTATCGGCATTAAGTTGTAACTTTGAAAATCACAATGCTCTAACAATGTAGAGTACTTTGAAAACCACAATGCTCTAACAATGTAAAGTACAGTCCCTATGTGTATGTGGTTTTGTAAATTTTGTCATCCATTCCCACTGGCACACAATGGCTTACTCTTTCAAAAACTGGAACAGGTTTAAACATGTGCACAAGATGTTCTGCAAGTGTTCATACATGGGACTTTGGTTTATTGATTTGTACTGGAGGTTGTTGGGGAAAATAGGATGCTGCAGTCATTCTGTCATCAACAAGTTAGTCAGTGCTGTGTGACCTGGCATACTTAAAGCCACCAATTGTAAGCGGCACCCTAAGGTCTGTTTTAGTCAGACACAAATCAGTCTCTGGATATTTTGGCAACATCTATCAATATATCCAGCGTTGTGTGAGCGTGTGTGTATACATTTGAATTTGTAAAAAATAACCGAATTTGTAAAAAAATAACCAACCTATTAATTGTAACTGGCTGCATGTGAATGAGTAGGATGAATGAAAGCGCTTTGATTTGTTTTCTGCAAGATATAGCGCTATATAAATTCCATGTATTATTATTATTATTATTATTATTAAAAACCATACTTCTCTAACAATGTAGAGTACTTTGAAAACCACAATGCTCTAACAATGTAAAGTACTTTGAAAACCCATACTTCTCTAACAATGTAGAGTACTTTGAAAACCCATACTTCTCTAACAGTGTAGATACTTTGAAAACCCATACTTCTCTAACAATGTAGAATACTTTGAAAACCAGAAAGCTCCATCAATGTAGAGAACTTTGAAAACCACAATGCTCTAACAATGTAGAGTACTTTGAAAACCATAATGCTCCATCAATGAAGAGTACTTTGAAAACCATACTTCTCTAACAATGTAGAGTACTTTGAAAACCACAATGCTCAAACAATGTAGAGTACTTTGAAAACCATAATGCTCCATCAATGTAGAGTACTTTGAAAACAATAATGCTCCATCAATGTAGAGTACTTTGAAAACCATAATGCTCCATCAATGAAGAGTACTTTGAAAACCATAATGCTCTAACAATTCTGTGACAATGTAGAGTACTTTGAAATCCACAATTCTGCGACAATATAGAGTACTTTGAATTCCACAATTACAATATAGAGTACTTTAAATTCCACACTGTTGCGACAATATAGAGTACTTTGAAATCCACAATTCTGCAACAATATAGAGTACTTTCAAATCCACAATTCTGCGACAATATAGAGTACTTTGAAATCCACAATTCTGCGACAATGTTGAGTACTTTAAAATCCAAAATTCTGTGACAATATAGAGTACTTTGAAATCCACAATTTTGTGACAATATAGAGTACTTTGAAATCCGCAATTCTGCGACAATATAGAGTACTTTGAAATTCTGTGACAATGTAGGGTGTTACTTTTTATGAAACTGCTTATATGCTGCTGTCTTTTTCATTATTCAATTGCTGAGTGTCATGATGATTACCCCGTTTTCCTTTTTATCATTTTATTTTTCATTTGGTTTTTCCATGTGTATACGGTTTTATAAATTTTGTCATACGTTCTCACAGACACACAAAAGATGTCAATGTGTGTGTGTGTATGTTGTGTGTGTGTGTGTGCGTGTGTGTGTGCGCGCGCATTTGTGTGTTTGTGTGTTTGTGTTTGTGTGAGGGGGGGGGGGCAGCCAGCCAGCCAGCCAGACAGGCAAAGAGAGAGACTGAGAAAGCGTCTATATGTTTGTCTCTCTGTCTCTGTCTCTGTTTCACTGTCTTTATGTCTCTCTGCCTCTGTCTGTCTGTCTCTCTGTCTGTCTCTGTCTCTCCCGCCCTCTCTCCGTCTCTCTCCGTCTGTCTGTCTCTGTCTCTGTCTCTGTCTCTGTCTCTCTCTCTCTCTCTCTATTTTCTCATCTCACACACTCTCTGTGCCCTTCCTTTCCTTCCTCCCTGTCTTTTCTTCCCCTCCTTCCTTTTTCCCTACTTTTTTTTCTTATTAAGTTTGCCTCTTTGCTGTAGTTGTTGTGGTGGTGGTGCGTTCCCCAGGGGTTACCTACAATATGTACTTTATCTCTCTAATCCCATCTGGAAGCACTCTGAGACTATAAGTATGTATTGAATGAGAATTTCATGTGTATGACTGTTTACAAGGAATTTGCAATGTAGGCAGGCTATGCGTACTACAACTTTACAGGATAGTTTCGTCTTTAAAGGAGAATGCTTCTTGTTATGCTAAGAGAGTGCAGACTCCACTCTCCCCAAAAGTTCTTCGGATGAGACTATAAACCGAGGTCCTGTGTGCGAACGCACTTAGAACATCTTGCGCACATGTTAAAACCCGTTCTGCTTTTCCGAAGAATAGGCCATTATGTGCCGCTGGGAACGGATGACAAAATTTACATGACATGACAGGATGAAAAAAAGCACATGAATGCTTATTCCATTATCCTCAAAATAAAAGAATAAAGAAAAAAGAAGAGCTTCTCATGGCCAAAAACAATATTAACATAAAATGCATGACATCATCTTCATGAAACCTCATCACTTTTCCACACCAATAACTGACAGAGTCTGGCCTGCCAGCATATCAGTTTGCTTTATGTGACTTTTTGCTTTCCCTACTTGCTGTTTTAATGATAATAATACTAATACATAGAACTTATATGGCGTTTTTTCTGTTCAGGTCAGGACGAGTTAAAGCGATAACATTAAACTTGTCTACACATCCACCAGTCACACAGACATTTAAAGCAAGCAAAGAAAGAAACAACCAAAGGGAAAAGAAGCTAGCGTTTTCATCGCCCCTTTTTATGCGTTGTTGTTCTAATACTGCAGTTTTGGATTAAATAGGCTGTTTTTTTCTCGAGGTGGTATGCTATGATATTCTTGTTGATCAAAACACTGATGTAGAAGCCATTGTAATGAAAACTAAACAGTGGTTTTATCGTATGAAGCATATCCCATGAAGAAGAGGAAAACTACAACAGAAACAATAAAAACAAATGTAAAGCCCAGCCACCCTGTATTAAAGAATAATATGATTTGGTTTTATTTTCGAGAACAGCCAGCTGATTTGAGTTTAACAACAACAACAAAAATAATCTGAAAGGGTCGCGGGATTCGTAGCAGCCCCACACTGAAACTGAGACGAGCTGCCTCCTTGTGACAAAAAGTTTGTTATTTGTTTGTTATTAGTTTGTTTTTGTTGTTGATGATGATGATAATGGTGGTGTGGAGGTGGGGGGTAGTGATGATGATGATGATGACACTGTGGGTTTGTTTAGCATTATTAGTATTATTGTTAGTATTTTGGTTTAGCCCTGTAAACCAGGGGAGGGGGGTGTCTGGCTATTTTTGATGGAAAACTGCGCAACTTAATGATATTCATTAGTCGTTTGAGGCAATTCTTCATCCTTGTTAATCCACGGGTGTGTTTTTGATCCTTTGTGTTTAATTAAGCCAGCGGGTGTTTTATGTTTAGGCTTATTATTTTTCTTTCTAGGATAATGGAATAAGCGCTTATGTGCTTTTTTACTTTCAGTCCCCGTGTGTATGCAGTTTTGTAAATTTTGTCATCCGTTCCCAGCGGCACACAATAGCCTATTCATAATAATAATGTATGGAATTTATATAGCGCTGAATCTTGTAAAGCAACAAATCAAAGCGCTCAGATTTCATTTCATACCACTTTAAGTCACGGCAGATTTCTCTCCGTGAAATTCGGGCTGCTCTCCCGGGGGAAACGGGAGAGCGGGAGAAACGCGTCGCACGCGCGCGCCCCCCAATTTTTTTTTTTTTGTCTGG
>CM054141.1:6659082-6691208 GCA_028751875.1 Rapana venosa
TTTTTGCTGTTTTGTTCTAATTGAGATTTCATGGACTGGTTTCTTTCTTTATTGATCAAGTGTATGAGCAAGTTTTGACATTTTGTTCTATTCTATCCATCATCAGGTCAAATGTTTCATTTAGTCGTGATTTAATTCATTTTTTACGGCAATTTTTACGTCATCAATTTTTGACACCTGTACGTTTGTAAACAGTTTGTTTTCATTAACAATGTCCTCAAGAACGGTTTCCAGCTGACAAAGTTTTTTTTTAGAACATGCACAAACAAGAAGTGACTTGCGTTTGTCCTGTTTGGGTGTGGAAGCACAAGGTACGCCTTCTTAATGCTTAGTCTTTTTGCGGATTTGTTTCCCTCAGAGAGGAAGTAGGAGACAATCCTTGGGGAGAGGGTTGATGCTGCTCAAAAGACATAAGCAGGGGTGTACAGTCAGTTTGAGGAGAAGCATCAGCATTACCACCGTTGGCAACATCAATGTCTGGGGTGGTGAATGGTAATGGGTCTGGGGTGTGAAGAAAAAGAAGCGGCACATTTAACACAGACTTTGCCAGTTTGTCACAATCATTGTGCCGCATATAGTCCACAACCACTGCTTTCAGGGGCTTCACATTGCACACAGTCATTTCCTTGGCACAACAGGGAGGAGAATAGTACAGAGTCAACGACACACTTTTGTTGAATGAATTATGATACAGGCACATCACAGTCTTGTGCAGCTTGTGGTGATCCAGTTTGGGGATGAAGGCAGTTTGTTCATGGCACTGTCATAGTCAGCAATTCTGGCCCAAAAAAATGAAGCATGTTAAGCTAAGTAGCGGTACAAAAGTACGTTTCGCCATACTATCAGTTTTTTGTATCACAGGAGAACCGTTTTTGTATTTCATCCAGGGGTTGGTTGAAGTTTCTTTAGTTTGATTTGTTCCTCCACTTGGGAACAAGGATCGGAAGTAGCGTATTCTGCCATTGCTGTAATCAGTGTCTATGGCTGGCATTAATGAACACTTCATCATGAACATACAAAAAAAAAATGAAAATAGATATATTAAAGAAACAATAAAATAAAAGGGTTGGGGGTAAGTGGGGGCGGGGGGGGGGGGGGGGGATTTCTATTAGGGAATTTGTAACATTCATACGTAGTCCGCAGCGCCAACGTTATTGCCGTTCAACTGGTCAGCTGTTTTCACATGGGGCATGAAGGAGGCCCCGCAAGTCAGCATGCATTGTGAGTGAACTTCACTGCACAGCCAAACCAGCGCTGCAACTTTTCCCTATGTGGCTTGCTTCACACCTTGAATTTCAATTAACGATTTTGAAAATAATTTTGACTTTGATAAACAAAATTTATACTATAGAGATCAGCACGAGCAAACTCATCAGACTTTTACAAACACAATTAGTTACTGGTTGTAAGTACAGAGTAATTAGCAAATTAGCAATTCATTTAGGAGCTCAATGACAGTCGACTTTCTGCAATCGTGAACACTTCTCAGCTTTCAACACTTCTCAGCTTGGCAGTGAGTTGCAGAAGTTTGTTTTTTCCATCTCAATAAGAAAATGTGCCTCCTGGTCATTAACTGCTACTCAAGAGATGTCGAGATCATGCTGGTGCCAAACAACACCACAGCAAAAGTGACTATTGCCAGGGATGAAAAAAGTCTTCAGCCGCCATGGTATCCCAGACAACGCCATGACAGACAATGGCCCACAGTTTGCTGCTGCAGATTTTACCTTTGCTCAAGACTGGGGATTTCCTCTCGGCAGTACTTGCAGTCCAGTTTCAAATAGCGTTATTCGTGTTCAATAACGCAGACGATATCTGCATGTGGATGAAGACAACAATGAAAAAAAGACAACAATGAAGAAGATAACACCAAAAGACAGATTAATTACATTCGAAAAACTTATCAATGTGCATTTGATAAGCTTGACACTTATATGAAAGATAAGGGAGTAATGTTGTCACCGACTAAAACTAACATTGTCCTCTTTAATAACGGTGCTGATCCCTCTTAGTCCTACCTACGTTCAAAATTAATGACTCATGTCTTGAATACAAGCCTTCTGCATCATTTTTTTTATCAAAACTAACTCGGCATCGCCATATTGAATACTTGTTGATAAAATATTAAGCAAGCAGCACTGGGCACAAAATACAGCAGTTTTAAAACACCCGTCTTTAGTGCTCGTTCGCTCTGTAATGACATATGGGCAAGAAGTCTATTTTAGTGCCCCAAAGTATTTATTGGAGAAACTTGAATGTTTAGATTGTAAAGCTCTCCGCCTTGCTCTGGGTGTACCTTCACACGCTTCATCTTTAGGTACATATGCAGAAATGGGAATTTTACCACTGGATGAATATCATGAACTAGATGTAGCACAGTATGTCATAAAAAGCTCAGCAATCGAAAATATTCAAAATGAGATTAGTGTAAGATTTGACGAACACTTTCCAAACAGAGCTAAGCACTTTCACTTCTGGACTTTTTAAAAGGTCTGATGATAACCCAAAACAGCTCATGCCTCATTCATCTTGTCCGTTATGGGAGCTAACTTTGATATTGACTATTCCATCTTTAAGAAAGAGACAGGGTGTAATATTATAAACACCTATGTGGAAGAACATATAATCACTGAGTACCCTTCACATCTTAAAATCTGTACTGATGGATCCCTTCTTGAGCAACGAGGCAGGTGCATCCTTCATCATTCCTTCTCTAAAAGTTGAAAAGTTGTACCACATTGGGAGAAATCGTTCAATTTTTATTGCAGAGCTGACTGCTATTCTGATGGCTTTGAATCATTTACTCGATTTTTTTTCAGGACAATACTTCAAGTTCTGTTATGTGTCCATTCAAAGTCAGTACTACAATCTCTTTAAAGCTCTCGGTTTCTAGTTAGACAAGATCTTATAATTGAAATCAATCACCTTATACATTTTCTAGTTTTAAGAGGTACACGTGTCACTTTTTTGTTGGGTACCATCTCATTGCAACATATATTACAATGAAAAAGTTGACAAAGCTGCGAAAACTGCAACAAAGCATTCATATTGTGCTTGTATTATCGACATACCTATTTTAATACATGAAATATATAACATGATGGAAAGTGCCTGCTGGAAAAGTGTAAGCAAAATACAGGAAGATGTAGTTCGTCCACCATTTAAGAGGTTCGTCATAGTCTTTTCTCGCGTTATGGATTTGACTGGCTAAATGCATTCCAGACAACATTTGTGTAAAATATATATTGTGTATGTGGCGGAACAATATGAATATATTCTTTTTGAATGTCAGTTGTTAAAAAAATATTTACCTGCCATCCTCGACAACTCTTTGGACAGAGTTTTTAACAACTGTAGACTGTTGCGAAATTGGTTTTGCTTTGAAACGGTGCATCTCTTCTGTAGTTTATTCTTTTTTTCAGTTTATTCTTTTATATCGAGGATAAATGGAATAAGCACTAATGTGCTTTTTTACAACCAGTCCCGTTGTGTATGCAGTTTTGTCAATTCTGTCATCTGTTCCCACCGGCACACAATGGCCTAATCTTACAAAAAGCGGAACAGGATTTAACGTGTGCGCAAGATGTTCTGCGTGCGTTCGCACACGGGGCCTCGGTTTATAGTCTCATCCGAAGTGAGATGTGTGGGTGTTGGATTTTTTTTGCTTGCTTTTTGTTTGTTTTTTATTTTGTTTTGGTTTGTTTTAGTTGTTTTTTTAAAATCAGGACATGAATGCCCACGCCCCCCTTCTTTAAACTCCTGTTGGTTGTAGTTCAGTTTCACTTTTTGATTAATGATATACTTTTGCATTCACATTTGCTAGTTATTCAATATCGATCTTTTTACTGTTAATGGCGCTGCAAGGGATTTTACACTTTTGTAATCTTAAAACTACTTAATGTCATCATAATATCAAATTGAAACACACACACACACAATCACACACACACATGCACGCACGCA
Source organism: Rapana venosa (assembly GCA_028751875.1). Lineage (NCBI taxonomy): Eukaryota > Metazoa > Mollusca > Gastropoda > Neogastropoda > Muricidae > Rapana > Rapana venosa. The sequence continues at coordinate 6,663,046 of CM054141.1, forward strand.
CGCTCGCACACACACACACACACACACACACACCACACACACACACACAACCACACACACACCACACACACACACACACACACACACACACACACACACACACATACACACACACACACATACACACACACACTTAGGTGGTGATGAAGGAGATGAAGAATGCTGTTGAAAAGTAGGAACAGATTTGAGGGGAAAGTATCTGGTAGGAAATAAGTGTGTTATGAGACTCGATTTGAGGGTATCAAATGAAGGCTTTTAGCGAAGTGAAAGAGGGAGGTCATTCCAGGTGGATGGACCAGAAACAGAGAAAGAGCGGCGGCCAACGGTGGTTTGTTTGAATCTGGGTGTTCGAAAGCGCAATGTATCTGAAACTGAGCGAAGAGAACGGGATGGAGTATACAGGAGCAGACAGCTACAGAGATAAGAGGGTGCAGATTTGTGGAGACATTTTAAACAGAGGCTATTGATCTTATACTTCAATCTTTGTGAGACAGGCAGCCCAGTGAAGAGATCACAGAAGAGGAGTGATGTGTTCAGATTTTTTCTTTCTTAGGACCAGTCGAGCTGTAGAGTTTTGAATGCGTTGAAGAGAGTGGATGGATGATGTTGGTAGGCCAGCCATAAGATAATCACAGTAGTCTAAACGTGAAAGAATGAGAAATGTGACAAGCTTGGAAGTTGCGTCAGTAGACAGATACTTGCGAATTGCGCTTATGCGCAAGACTTGGAAGGTCTGGGTGATAAATTTTTTTCATAGTGTGTTGTCACACCCAAATACTTCACAAGAGTTGGACAAAGGAACTGACGTATTGCCGAATTCTATTGAAGTTGTTGCAATGGATGAAAGTTTATGTTCGGTCCTTATGAGCATAGCTTCGGTTTTATCGGCATTAAGTTGTAACTTTGAAAATCACAATGCTCTAACAATGTAGAGTACTTTGAAAACCACAATGCTCTAACAATGTAAAGTACAGTCCCTATGTGTATGTGGTTTTGTAAATTTTGTCATCCATTCCCACTGGCACACAATGGCTTACTCTTTCAAAAACTGGAACAGGTTTAAACATGTGCACAAGATGTTCTGCAAGTGTTCATACATGGGACTTTGGTTTATTGATTTGTACTGGAGGTTGTTGGGGAAAATAGATGCTGCAGTCATTCTGTCATCAACAAGTTAGTCAGTGCTGTGTGACCTGGCATACTTAAAGCCACCAATTGTAACGGCACCCTAAGTCTGTTTTAGTCAGACACAAATCAGTCCTGGATATTTTGGCAACATCTATCAATATATCCAGCGTTGTGTGAGCGTGTGTGTATACATTTGAATTTGTATAAAAAATAACCGATTTGTAAAAAAATAACCAACCTAATTAATTGTAACTGTGCATGTGAATGATAGGATAATGAACGCTTTGATTTGTTTCTGCAAGATATAGCGCTATAAAATTCCATGTATTTTTATTTTTTAATATTTATATTAATAAAAACCATACTTCTCTAACAATGTAGAGTACTTTGAAAACCACAATGCTCTAACAATGTAAAGTACTTTGAAAACCCATACTTCTCTAACAATGTAGAGTACTTTGAAAACCCATACTTCTCTAACAGTGTAGATACTTTGAAAACCCATACTTCTCTAACAATGTAGAATACTTTGAAAACCAGAAAGCTCCATCAATGTAGAGAACTTTGAAAACCACAATGCTCTAACACATGTAGAGTACTTTGAAACCATAATGCCCATCAATGAAGAGTACTTTGAAAACCATACTTCTCTAACAATGTAGAGTACTTTGAAAACCACAATGCCAAACAATGTAGAGTACTTTGAAAACCATAATGCTCCATCAATGTAGAGTACTTTGAAAACAATAATGCTCCACAATGTAGAGTACTTTGAAAACCATAATGCTCCATCAATGAATGAGTACTTTGAAAACCATAATGCTCTAACAATTCTGTGACAATGTAGAGTACTTTGAAATCCACAATTCTGCGACAATATAGAGTACTTTGAATTCCACAATTACAATATAGAGTACTTTAAATTCCACACTGTTGCGACAATATAGAGTACTTTGAAATCCACAATTATGCAACAATATAGAGTACTTTCAAATCCACAATTCTGCGACAATATAGAGTACTTTGAAATCCACAATTCTGCGACAATGTTGAGTACTTTAAAATCCAAAATTCTGTGACAATATAGAGTACTTTGAAATCCACAATTTTGTGACAATATAGAGTACTTTGAAATCCGCAATTCTGCGACAATATAGAGTACTTTGAAATTCACAATTCTGCGACAATATAGAGTACTTTGAAATTCTGTGACAATGTAGGGTGTTACTTTTTATGAAACTGCTTATATGCTGCTGTCTTTTTCATTATTCAATTGCTGAGTGTCATGATGATTACCCCGTTTTCCTTTTTATCATTTTATTTTTCATTTGGTTTTTCCATGTGTATACGGTTTTATAAATTTTGTCATACGTTCTCACAGACACACAATGATGTCAATGTGTGTGTGTGTGTGTATGTGTGTGTGTGTGCGTGTGTGTGTGCGCGCGCATTTGTGTGTTTGTGTGTTTGTGTTTGTGTGAGGGGGGGGGGGCAGCCAGCCAGCCAGCCAGACAGGCAAAGAGAGAGACTGAGAAAGCGTCTATATGTTTGTCTCTCTGTCTCTGTCTCTGTTTCACTGTCTTTATGTCTCTCTGCCTCTGTCTGTCTGTCTCTCTGTCTGTCTCTGTCTCTCCCGCCCTCTCTCCGTCTCTCTCCTCTGTCTGTCTCTGCTCTGTCTCGTCTCTGTCTTCTCTCTCTCTCTCTCTCTCTCTATCTCACACACTCTCTGTGCCCTTCCTTTCCTTCCTCCCTGTCTTTTCTTCTCCTCCTTCCTTTTTCCCTACTTTTTTTTCTTATTAAGTTTGCCTCTTTGCTGTAGTTGTTGTGGTGGTGGTGCGTTCCCCAGGGGTTACCTACAATATGTACTTTATCTCTCTAATCCCATCTGGAAGCACTCTGAGACTATAAGTATGTATTGAATGAGAATTTCATGTGTATGACTGTTTACAAGGAATTTGCAATGTAGGCAGGCTATGCGTACTACAACTTTACAGGATAGTTTCGTCTTTAAAGGAGAATGCTTCTTGTTATGCTAAGAGAGTGCAGACTCCACTCTCCCCAAAAGTTCTTCGGATGAGACTATAAACCGAGGTCCTGTGTGCGAACGCACTTAGAACATCTTTGCGCACATGTTAAAACCCGTTCTGCTTTTCCGAAGAATAGGCCATTATGTGCCGCTGGGAACGGATGACAAAATTTACATGACATGACAGGATGAAAAAAAGCACATGAATGCTTATTCCATTATCCTCAAAATAAAAGAATAAAGAAAAAAGAAGAGCTTCTCATGGCCAAAAACAATATTAACATAAAATGCATGACATCATCTTCATGAAGACCTCATCACTTTCTCCACACCAATAACTGACAGAGTCTGGCCTGCCAGCATATCAGTTTGCTTTATGTGACTTTTTGCTTTGCCTACTTGCTGTTTTAATGATAATAATAATAATACATAGAACTTATATGGCGTTATTTCTGTTCAGGTCAGGACGAGTTAAAGCGATAACATTCAACTTGTACATACACATCCAACCAGTCACACAGACATTTAAAAGCAAAGCAAAGAAAGAAACAACCAAGGAAAGAAGCTAGCGTTTTCATCGCCCCTTTTTATGCGTTGTTGTTCTAATACTGCAGTTTTGGATTAAATAGGCGTGTTTTTTTCTCGAGGTGGTATGCTATGATATTCTTGTTGATCAAAACACTGATGTAGAAGCCATTGTAATGAAACTAAACAGTGGTTTTATCGTATGAAGCATATCCCATGAAGAAGAGGAAAACTACAACAGAAACAATAAAAACAAATGTAAAGCCCAGCCACCCTGTATTAAAGAATAATATGATTTGGTTTTATTTTCGAGAACAGCCCAGCTGATTTGAGTTTAACAACAACAACAAAAATAATCTGAAAGGGTCGCGGGATTCGTAGCAGCCCCACACTGAAACTGAGACGAGCTGCCTCCTTGTGACAAAAAGTTTGTTATTTGTTTGTTATTAGTTTGTTTTTGTTGTTGATGATGATGATAATGGTGGTGTGGAGGTGGTGGTAGTGATGATGATGATGATGACACTGTGGGGTTTGTTTTAGCATTATTAGTATTATTGTTAGTATTTTGGTTTAGCCCTGTAAACCAGGGGAGGGGGGTGTCTGGCTATTTTTGATGGAAAACTGCGCAACTTAATGATATTCATTAGTCGTTTGAGGCAATTCTTCATCCTTGTTAATCCACGGGTGTGTTTTTGATCCTTTGTGTTTAATTAAGCCAGCGGGTGTTTTATTTTAGGCTTATATTTTTCTTTCTAGGTAATGGAAAAAAGCGCTTATGTGCTTTTTTACTTTCAGTCCCCGTGTGTATGCAGTTTTGTAAATTTTGTCATCCGTTCCCAGCGGCACACAATAGCCTATTCATAATAATAATGTATGGAATTTATATAGCGCTGAATCTTGTAAAGCAACAAATCAAAGCGCTCAGATTTCATTTCATACCACTTTAAGTCACGGCAGATTTCTCTCCGTGAAATTCGGGCTGCTCTCCCCGGGGAGAGCGGGAGAGCGGGAGAGCGCGTCGCCACAAGCGCAGCGCCACCCATTTTTTTTTTTCATGTCTGCAACTGTATTTTGTTTCCCTATCAGAGTGGCTTTTTTTCTAAGAATTTTGCCAGGAAAACTCTCTTGTTGCCGTGGTTCTTTTACGTGCGCTAAATAATTACGTGTAACACACGGGACCTCGGTTTATCGTCTCATCCGAAAGACTAGCGCCCAGACCACCACTCATGGTCTAATGGATGGGGGAAAATTTTCCGGTCCAAACGGGGTACGAACCGCCGCACACTTCAGACCCGGACTTTTCGCTTTCTAGACAGGCGCGTTACCTCTAGACCACCGATCCAGTTCATCCGAAAATCGGAATGGGTTTTTTGGTGCGCAAGATGTTCTGCGTGCGTTCGCACACGGGACCTCGATTTAGTCTCATCAGATGGACTTTTGGGGGAAAATGGGGTCGACACTGATGTTAACTCCAGAGGAAAAATCCTCTTGAACAAGATTCAAACCCGGGTTAGCAGATCACGAGCGCAATGCGCATCACGCTAACGAGCAGGCTATCTCGTCTCCTGTGTGATGCAACAATGTGGACTCTTCCACACGCCATGGTGCCTTTGGGAAATTGGAACTGAAGGCAATGCACCGAGACGGAAAATGGTTTGCTGCTGCTGAAAGCAGGGATGAAATAGCTCTGTTGTCGTTTTAGTTTAAGTCAGACTCAGTCAATGAGTAATTGACTAACTGTCTGATTAGATGACTGATGGACTCACTCAGCAACTACCTCTGAAATGAACCTTTTAAAGTGAATAACCTACTTAGTGTCAACAGGTACTGATGTCAACAGTGATGTTAGCAGACATTGTCCTGTATTTACGTATTTTGTACTTTCTGTCTACCGTCATAACCAGATAAACTCAAATTCCGAAGTAACACTGGAGCCAGCATCCCAGTCTACTGATGCAGGCACAGAAACAGTCACAGATACCAGCTTCCTTCCGACAACGATGAAAGCCCAACTTCAGGCACAGACAGCAGTACAGACATGTCGTTTATGGAGACGAGCACAGAACCTTGTAAAAATGGAGGACAGCAAGACGGAAACGGAAATTGCATCTGTGCCAAAAGTTATTTTGGGCCACGTTGCAAGAACTCATACAAGGTAGGTAGGCACAGAGAGAGAGAGGAGGAGAAGAGAAGAGAGAGAGAGAGGAGGAGGAGGAGAGAGAGGGGAGAGAGAGAGAGAGAGAGAGAGAGAACTCAAAAACTCAACTCAACTCAACTCGAAAGATTTATTCACATTTATAATTTGTAACCCAAGAGCACTGCACATATTCAAAAATTTAATTTACCATAATTATTGATACCAGAATCTTCAGACTTATGATTACTACTGAGAGACATGCTTTACTATGGGAATCTGAATTAAAGTCATTCGCTACATGAGAAGAAGAAAAAGTTTGATGTCCTGCTGTTTAAGTCTCCACACAGTATTATAAACTATTTCATCCAATAACACCACACAATTGACTAAAAAATTCTTCCAGCATAGCAATTCCATCATCATTGTAAAACATGTAATAAAATGGTGAACCTTCAGGTGGTATATTTCACACATACCAATAATACATTCCTTGAAGTTTCACAACAAAGATTTGTCAAAGAGAAACACACAAATGTTAGAATAAGGAACATCCAAACGTTTCACAAGGACAGCTAACTCATACTTTATTAAACAAACTAACCCACCTGACCTGTCTATGTTTGTGTTTGTTTGATTGTTTATTTCTTGTTGTGATTTTTTGTTTAATCTTTTTTGTTGTTTTATTCAGTTGTTTGTTGGTTGAAGGTTTGTGTGAGTGTATGGTGTGTGAGGGGGGGGGGGGAGCAGTTGGTGTGGGGTTTTTTTAAAATTTTTATTCTGTTTTGTCTTCTTTGTTTTTTTTGGTTTGGTTTTCTTTGTTGCTTGTTTGTTTTATTATGACGGATATTTTTTCAAGATTTTTGAATTATTTGAATTGAATTCTAAGTCTAATTTTTTCTGGGATTTTTTTTTTTGTTTTAATTCCACATATGCATATGTTATTGTTTTTCTTGTTTTATTTGATTAGTTTATCATAGATTAGGTTTTTTATTCTATGTCTGATATACATTTTCTTTTTTTCTCGCTTTTTTCTTTAGATAGATGGCTTGATGAAAAAAAAGCAAATGCACTGTTAATCAATGTACCATTGAAATAAAAGTTTGACTTGACTTGACTTGACTTGACTTGACACACACTCACTCACTCACTCACTCATTCACTCACTCACTCACTCACTCACTCATTTTCGGCATTTCAAAAGCAGTGCATTCGGAAGCTGGCCCAGGACAGACAGGAGTGGAGAACATTTGTTCCTGCCCTACGTGCCAATAAAGGGACAAAGGCATTGATATGAAAAGCAGGGGGCCCTTTCTCCACGAAAACAACATGTGCCTAAAAATAAGTTAAAAGCAACATCAAAAATTTCCCGACAGCTTTTCCTTCCCTTTTGTATTCAGAATGAAAAATATACCCGGAGACACTGTGCATCTGTTTACTATTAGACACATGGTATGGGGTTTTTAACTAAATCTCCCAGAAACCTAATTCTTAAATCAGCATATGTGGGACATACAAAGAAAATGCTCTTTGAGAGAGAGGAAGAGAGAGAGAGAGAGAGAGAGAGAGAGAGAGGGGAGGGGATAGAGAGAGGAGAGAGAGAGAGAGAACTTTGAAAACTTGAAAACTTTTTATTCAAAGAGGGTAATAGAATAAGCAGTAGTTGCTTTTTTACATCCAGCCCTCTGGCAAAAACAAACAAACAAAAAAAAAACAACAATTAAAACAAAACAACCCTTCCGGAAAAAAAAAATCACGCAACCCCCAACCCTCTCACCCCCCCCCCCCCGCCACCCCCCCCCAACCCCCAAAGAAAAAGCAAACAAAAACAACCCCCCCAAAATAAACAAAAGCAAAAGCAAAAAATAAAAAAAAAAACCCTACCTCCCCCAAAAAACCCCCACAACAACCCCAAACAGCAAACCCCCTCCCCAAAAAAAACCAAACAAACAAAACAACAATAAAACCCCCAACCAAAAATGAAAAAAACCCACCCCAAACCAACCAAAATAAAGAAACAAATGAAAAAAAAAAACAAAAACACCACCCTCCCTCCAAAAAAAAACCCCCCAAACCCCCAAACCAAAAAATAAAAAAACCAAACCAAAAAAAAAACCCCCCCCCCCCCCCAACCAAGAAAAAATCAACTGACAGGGGAAAATTTTCAAAATGCCCCCCACGGGTATGAAAAAATTTGGGAAAATTTTAGTATGTCAAATGTTATTTTTCATGAAACCTTCCCCAAAGTGTTTTTTTTTTTTAATTGGTGGTGCCCCTTCTTTTTTTTTCCCTTTCATTTTCCGCGGTCCCTTTTCGGGGGTCGCGGGGAACACAGCTTTGCAGCAAGGGGGGGGGCTTTGATTTTGGGGACGGGTCATGGGCTCGCGGGGGGGTCAGCCACGGGGGCGCTCCATGGGTCCCCCTTTTGGGGGCCTACCTCGGGCCTTTCCGCCATTGTGTATCCCCGTAGGGCGGGTTGGTTGGGGGGGGGAAAATTCTAGTGAGGTGCCCCCAAACCCACCTAAACCCTTTGTTGTTCGATATGGTGGGAAAATTTTTGTGTTAGCCCCGACCTTTTGGTTTCTAAATCACCTCGTTCTTGATCTTGTCCCCGTCTGGTCTTGTTGAAGCTTTTCCTTTTCAAAAAGGGAAAAATTTTCCTCAAAGGGCCTTTTGTTAGGGCCCATGTTAAAGACGGGTATGTGATTTTTGGGAAAAACAAAGGGAGGGCCCCGTTGATGAGTTTCGCCTTGGGCTCTTGGGGAAGCGGGGAATTTTTTTGAGGGGGGCATTTGGGGTAACTGACTGCTTTTCACTTTCTGGCATTTGTTTCTATCTTTTCTGCCCAAAATTTTCCATCTTCTTTTTTTTTTTTTTTTTGCTGCCTCATCTTCTGTGTTTCCCCCCCGTCCTGCGGGTTCCCACACCGCTCTTTCCCAAATCTCCCCCCCCACAACCATACCCAGTTTTTTTTTAGGTTTTTTCCCCAAATTTTCGGGGGCCCACGGGGAGAAAATTTCACTATCAGGCCCCCCGGGGGGCCACCAGCCAGGGGGCCCTGCATGTTTGCTGGTCATTTTTGGCGGTGTTCAGGGGTGCCTTTCTGACTAACTTACCCCAAGGACCCCACCTACAAAGCCCCCTTTCAAACGACAGTTTTTGCTCAGTCGCGGGGGCCAGACTGAGGATTTTGCCCCCCCGAGGTGGCAACCACCAAAACGTCCCCCCAAGGGACCGCCCCCCGCAAAACCCCCAACCCCCAAAAGGTTTTTGACAAAAAACTCACCCCCGGCACAAAAGTGTATGGGAAAAACCGAATCTGAGGTCCCCAAAGAGACCAGAGAAACTGGGCCCACCGAAACAGAGGTTTTTTTTTTAAAATTTGCATGTTGATAATGACAATGAGGTTTGACTTTAATTTTTCTGCTGTGGAAGTGATATCTTTGAGACTACTTGACGGGTTTTTACTCAAACCTTATTTATCTTTAAATATATCCCGGCGTCCCCCGGGGCCCGAGAGATACAGACACCTGCAGGTTGGTCAGGAAAATTTGAGCAACACTCTCAAACTCGCACCCCTTTTAAAGTGGTTTGAAGCTGGGACTGTGTTTTCCCCAGTCCCCCCCACTGACCCCACAGCCACTAAATCTGGGTGGACCCCGGGCCCGGGTCCAAAAATCCCGGGGGACTTTTAGGGAAATTCGAACCCGCGCCACCCAGTCCGAAACCCCAAAGGGGCGCAAACCACTGCGCCATGGCGGGGGAAATTTTCCATTTCAGTGAAGAGGCTCCCCAAGGTTTTAAAATTTTTTGGGTTTTCTTTTTCAGGGGGGGTCCCATTGATGTTAAATGTCCAGCTTTTCCCTGGATTTCGCTGACAGAAAAATTTTTCTTTTTGGTGTACTGATCTTTTTCATCCCTCTCACGCTTTTGTTGATTTGGGTCTGTGTGTTCTTAAAAGATGTTTTGTTCTGTTTCACCCAAGGACGGGTCGTCAGCAAATAATTTTTTTCGTTCGGGATTTCCCAAGACGGGGTTGGGTTTTCCTTTTAATCTGGTCCATGTGATCACGAAGAGAAGGGGGGGAGAGTACGCAGCCTTGCCTGCCCCCTGATTTTAACCCCGGGAAACCAGTCGGTTTTCCCACTGGCTGTTTGGCTGCACCCCTACTTTTGGGCCCATAGATTGCTCTGATTTTAAAAATTCAAGAAACTCCCCCTTCACGTCTTTCTGCTCCAGGATCTTCCAGAGTTGTCTCTGTTGACTGGGTTTCGAAAGTTTTTTTCCTTTAAAACGAATCCTGTAAAAAGGCTTGGTTGTTTCGTTGGCCTTTCAAAACAGCTGCGGAGTGCAAAAATGCATCTGTGCACCCCTTTTTCCGAAAGCCAAACTGGGCATTGTCATAGGGGTTCTGGGGATGGCTTTTGTGCGCTTTTTCCAGAATCTTTGCATACATTTTCCCACAGGGCCTGAGAAGTGAAATCCCTTTCTGTAGGGGGGCGCAGTCTCCCCTTGCTGCCCTTTTCTTTTTCCCAAAATTTGGCACCCAAATTGCTTTTTCCAGCCATTGGTCTTTCCTCTCTTCCCCAAGCTTTCTGGAAAAATGTTGGGAGCCATTTAAAATTTTTCCCTTTTCTCATGAAAAGGGATGGCTTCTTTGTTTAGCCGTCATCGCCTGCCGTTTTCCCCTTTGGGCGGGGTCTTAATTGCTTTTCGTGTTTTCAGCTTAAAGGGAAATTGGGGCTCTAAGGGTCTTTTTTGCGTGGGGGGGGAACTGAGATCGGGAAAGCTTGTACCCAGATTTTTTTTAAAAGATTTTTAAAAATTTGTTTTCCCCCATCGTTTCGGAATGCCCCTCTTCCTTGGGCAGGGGCCTCTCCTTTTTGCATCATTTACACTGTTTGTTGGTTTAAATTTGGCTCACTTTTACTCTCATGGGTCTTCACATTTTTAAAAAATTTTCCTTTTGGGGAGTTCTTGAAAATTTTTCACTTAACTTCTCTCCATAAGTCCCCCAAAAGTTTTTTTCTTTGGGGGCTTTCAAAATGTTTATATGTTTTCCCTTGGATTTTGTATTTTGATGTAGTCCTTTTCTGTCTTGATTTTGGACCCTAGCTTTTTTTAATTTCTGTTTTTTTTTCTTGGGGCCTTCCTTCACCTCTTGGTTCCCCCAAGCTGTAGTTTTCCTTTTTTTTACCCCCATTTTTCTTTGCCCCAAAAAACTTCCCTTAAGGGTTCAAAAAGAGCGGGCTTAAAGGGTGCCCCCAGACTTGCTCCTTGTTGAGAGGTGTTGTATCAATGGAGCCCAATTTCCCCTTGATAGCACTATGAATCTTTTCTTGCACTTTTTTCCCTTTTCCCAGTTTGAGGAGGTTGATTTTTTCCAGGGGGTTTCCCTTCCCTAGCAATTGTTATTTTCTTTTTTGGGAAAACTGGGGGAAAAGAATGACAACCTGTGGTCAGTGTCAAGGTTGGCTTTGGGGGATGGTTTTGAGCTTTGAGGGCCCGTAAACTGCCCTAGTTTCTTGCAATTTTTAAAAAGGGTCGTTTTGAACAGGTGTTGGGGGGCCGTTCCACTTGTACCCCAGGTGAAATTTTGGGGAGGTCAGGGGGAAAAAAAGGTGTTGGTGATGACAATCATGCCCCTGCACATATTTCCCAGCACGTTTTTTCCCTTTTGTAATTGCAAGGTTTTTTTTTTGGTCACGTGGGGGTTCCAAAAATTTTTTGTCCACGGGTTTTTTCCCTCTCACCAACTCGGCCGTTGAAATAAACCCTTTGCCCTAAAAGGTCCCTTTTTTCGGGGGTGCTGTTGATGAGGTGGGAGGGCTCCTGATAAAATGAGTCTTTCTGAGTAGAATCGTTAAAACGGTTCTTTATCCCTTGGATAAGAAAATTGATTTTTTTGGACTTTCTTACCCAAATTTTAATCAGTTTTTCTGATATGTTTTTTTTCTGTACTCATGAGTTTCTTTTTTATGTCTCGGTGTAGGATGAATCCCACACCTTTTTTTGCTCTCGGGTTTTTTTCCTGCCCCCACTCCAGATGAGAAAAATTTTTTTAAATGGATTTCTTCCCGTTCCTTACCCTTTCTTTTTTGTCTGAAATCCCCACGGGGGAAAGTTCTTTTTTTTGGTATAAATTTCCCCACAATTTCTGGTCTTTTGTCTGTTAGGCCCAGATTTTTCCATGTTCCAATGTAGTCACTGTTCCTAAAATCAAAGTCCTTTTTCCATTGCGGGCTTTTTCCCTGTTGGTTTTCCCGCCCGTTTTTCTCTTTTCAGTTTTCTTAGGGGTTGAGAAATCCCCCCGGGTTTCTTGGGCCAGTCAAAGTTTCACAGGGCCCCCGTTGCCCCCCTTGACCTGTTTCCTTTCCCCACAACGGGACGGGGGGTTGGTTTTTGGGTTGCAAAACGTTGCCTCAATTTAACAAGAAAAAACTTATAATGTTTTTGTAGCTTATTTGATTAATTTTTTGGAAACAAGAAAAATTTATAATTTTTGCTTAAAAAATTAAGCTTTTTTTATTTTAAAGATTTTTGGTAATAAATTTCCAAAACATTTCCCCCAGAGTAACGAAGGCTTGTCTTGTAAAGATTAGTCTTTTTTTTTGGTATTACTATGTTATTTGTGTCCCGGACTGGTTAATTGGAAACTTATTAGTAAAGTGTAGAGGGAAGCCAAAAACCTTTCATTATGCGTTTTAATTTATTATTGCTTATTAATTAGGGGGAGAATTTCCAATTTAATATAGTCTTGGGGAATAAAGTCGAAGACTTAAGGAGTCCCTTTTTAAAAGCCGTTTATGGTTTTCTTAAAAGAGGTTTTAAACTTTTAGCACGGGCCCCCCCCCAAAATAATAATGGAGGCGTATCAAAAAAATTTTGGAAAAGGGTTTTTTGGGAAGAATTGTTTAGGGAAATCTAGGTTAGAAAGTTTTTGATTTTAGAGATTTTGAAAAAACTTTTGAGAGATTTTTTTGTATAAAAAGTCAATATGGGGTGAAAAGGGAAAGTTCATTTATCAATAGTAAACTCCTAAGAGTCTATGAGTTTTGTACTTCTTTAATAGTATTTATTCCCGAGATAAACTTGTGGCGAGAAAAGGGTACTTTTTGTCTTTTTTGGGTCGAGATGAAATTATAATAAAATTTTATTTTTTTTTGGGCATTTAGGGCCATATGTTTAAAGTCTTTTCCATTCCGGGCAGTTGATAAAGTTTTTTCCCTTTTGCTTTAAAAGTTTAAATAGTTTTTCAAGTCAGAATGAAAATTTAGATAGTGTATAAACAGAAAAGAGTTAAATTATGCCCTTTATTAATAAAAAAAGGAAGGTCATTGATATATATAAAAAAAAGAAGGGGGCCTAATCTGACCCTTTGGTGGAATCCCACATTTTTTTGTGACATAAATTAAAGAATCCCTCATTATCTAGCCAACGTGTGGGTTGGGTTTTTAAAAAATGATTTTATGAGTGAAAAAAGCTTGATCTTGAATAAAATGCTTTTGGCAAAAAAATTAAATAACACACCAGAAAAATTTGCTATATTGATGTTTTTTAACCATTCCAAAAACCCAAGACTCATCAGGCTGTAAGACAAGAAGGTTTTTTTCTAAAGCCATACTGTTTTTTGGATAAAGAAATGTCATATTTTAAAATTTGGGGGCCGTAAAGGGAAATGATATAAAATTTTTTTCCCAAAAGGCTTAAAATTTTGTACGGGAAAACTATTAAAATTAGGTTTTTAAATTTTGAAGGATTAGTTTTATTCCCGGGGGAAGTCAACAGAAACCCAAAAGAAAGGGGAAACCAGTGGACATGGGGGACCAGGGGAAAGATCTGGGACTTTGCAAAAAGGGACCTGGCCCTCTTTCCCCAGCCGCCAACAGATGCAGGCCCAAGACTACAAAACTAGCAGCCACCTCATTAAAATTTGGGGTCTCAAGATCCATGAAGGCAAAAAAAATTTTCTCAAGATCAAAGCAGGGGAGTGGGGAACCCCAGTCACAAAAATGGGAAAAGGAAAAGGAAGAATTTGGAAATATTCACGTACCTGGGTTTGCATCTTTAAAGCAGGGGGGCCCACAGACGCGACTTTCAAGCAAAAAAGGGGAAAGGGCCCAGGGCAGCTACTTGCAGCTGAAAAAACATCTGGAGCCCCAAAGGGGTGTTCGCCCCGCACAAAATCAGGCTGTTCAACTCCAACGTCAAGTCAGTCCTATAAAATGGGCGGGGGACAGGGAAGACAAAAAAAGCCCCCCACCATCAAGAAAGTGCGGGACCTTAAACAACAGTTTGCCTGAGAAAAACCCCTCCAATTCACTGGCCCGAACCATCAGAAAACGCTGACCTGTGGAAAACCGTCCCAAACCCAGCTGCCACAGAGAATGAAATGGGGCGCGGGAAAGGGGGTTGGAATAAGGCACACCCTGAGAAACCCAGAGCAACATCACAAGGCAGGCACTATCAGGGAAACCCCCCGGGGAAAAAACGAAAAAAAAGGAAGGAAAAAAAAACCACCTGGCGACGCAACCTTGAGGCAGAAACCGGGAAGATGGGATTTTTCCCGGGAGACGGGCTGGAGAGAATAGGGGCCCAGGACAGGGGGACTCGGGCCCGGACTGTTTTTCGGGGGCCTATCTCCGGGGGGGATTTAAAGGCCTAAGTAAGAAAATTTTTTATTACCTTTTTGTAAAAAGGAATTTTTTTGGCTTGTTTTAAAATTGGGGGGAAGTAGATTTTTTCGATGAAAATTTGTTTTACAAATATTTTTAAGGGAAATCACATATTATAGGGGGCACAAAGGGTTTAAAGGGAAATTTTCCCGCTAAGTAAATCGGGATCACGAGTGGACTTTGCTTGAAAAGTATTAGAGAAAAATAAAACTTAAAGGGGATTTTTCTTTTTAAGTGCCCTTTTTTAAAAATGCAAAATTCTTTCACCAAGGCAAGGTCATTAAAGCAAGATCGTTTTTTGATTTTTTTGAGGAAAAATTTTCGGGAAAAAAAGGCTGGCAGTGTTTATCTTTTAAAAACTGGTGTTTTTTTCGGATTTTTTTTTTGTTAGAGAATTAAATGGCTTTCCAAATAACTTTCTTTTTATTGTTTGAGCAAATCTAAATAGGAGCTCTCAAAAGTGTTTTTTTTTGGGCTTTTTGGTTTAAATTGATGTAATTTTTTTCGTTGCTTTTTTTAAAGCTTTAAATTTTTGTTTGGTCTCTTTAAAAAGGTTTGTCTCTTTTGATTTTTTCCCTCTTAAAATTTCTTTATTTAGCCACGGGAGGTTTTGGGAAATGTTTCATTTCGTTTTTTTGGGAAAGGGGCGTGTTTTTATAGATTTTTAAGGAAATTTTTTTGGGCCAGATTAAAAGGCTAGATCAGGGTCTTTTAAACTTTTAAAAACTTTTTAAAAAGAGAAGAAGCGTTAGGTCAAATAAAAAAAATCTTTTTTCCCTTAAAAATAACAAAGGACCGATCTTATTTTTTTTTATGATCAAGCTTGGGAAATTTTTTTTCCCCCCTTTTTTTCACCCAAAGAAATTTACAGTTGGGAAAAATGAGGGTCTCCCAAACCACTTGGGGGAGAACATATTTCTCAATGTTTTGTTTTAAATTTTAATATAGATATGATCTTTTAAATGTCCAGGGGGAGGGGGTAACTGGGTTTGGTGTTCAATGACTTGAAGGAGGCCAAAACTTTCATACAACTGGTCCATCGTTGTTTTTTTTTCAAGAGATATATATTTAAAATCACCAAAAGAAAATTTTTTGTTATAAAGTAGTGTAACAGTTCCATCAATTCGTTAAAAGGGTCATACCAGTCACGGGGTTTTGGGGGTTAAGGGTAGAAAATTCAGAAAAGGTTTGGTTTTAAACTCTTTTTGAAAATTAACTTGAACCCAAATTGTTTCCCTGATGTTTCCCCAAAGGGAAATTTTTTATACGTTTATAAGTGAAAAGGATTTATTTATGTACAGATTCAAACCATTTTTGCTTTGGAATAAGGGGATCAAGTCGCCCCAATTTTCAAAAAGGGAATTTAATTTACTTTCATCAAAAATTTACATGCTTTGAAAAACGGGATTAAACCCCCGAAAATAAGTAAAAAAGGGGTTTTCCCCATAATTACTTGGAAACAAAAGAAAATTAAACTATTTTTAATTTAGAATATGATTGATGAAAAAAAAAATAAAAATTTTTGAAATGGGACTAAAGATAATTCACTATTTTTTTTGGAATATGTTGATTTTTAAAAAAAAATCCAATTCGGGAGACCATCAAAAATTTTGGCCAATTTTTTTAAAGTGGGAATTTTGCAGAGATTTTACTGTCTAAAACAAAAAAAAAAAAACAAATTTTTGGGGACAACACGGGGCCTAGGTCACCTGAAAGAAACCAAAAGAAAATTTAAAGCAATATCTTAAAAAAATTTGGAAATTAACAGTTTTTCAAAATTTAACCCAAATTTCAAACTACAGTTTTGGTAAAATTAAACCCCCAACAACTATGTAAGAATAACTCTTATCACACGGGCCCCAATTTGTAAAGACAGTGAAGGTAAGCAGCGGTACACACTACAAAACCCCTGTCAAAATCAGTGAGGAGAAAAAAAGGGAAAAATATAAAACGGGTTGAATACGAAAATCGGGCCCAAAAAGGCTGTAATTTTTAATTTAAAAAAAAGACCAAACACTAATTAAATGGAATAGGTGCGAAGTTGGGGGGGACCTTTCCCAAATTTTAAATTCCCCCTGGTAAAATAGATAAAAACCAGTACAACGAAATGGGGTTTTGGGCTAATTCCCAACACAACACACAAAAACCACACACACACCACACACCCCCAACACCCACACACACACACACACACACACCCCCCCGCAAGCAGGGCACCCCCGGCCGCGCGGGGCCCCCACTTACGCCCCCCACACCCATGTCTGAAATACTTGGGAAAATTTTAAAACTTGGGTACATGCGAGTCCCACTACACATAAACACATACGCCCAATTGTGTGAGTATGCACACTCCCTCCCCCTTTCCCATCCTTACACCCCGGTGCGGGTTTAAGTAAAAAACCAAAAGGGGTTAGAGTGGAAAAACAGATGGGCCCCTTTTTCTGCAGGGGAGGGAGGCAGGCCACTGGTATGCTGGCACTTGGGGGTGGTGTTTGGCCCCAACACACACTGGAGTCATCTTATTTTAAAATTGCTTTCTTATCCTCATCACGTTTCAAAACTTTTGTGGCAGCGGGGGTCAAAACAGTCTTGCATTTTGCCCCCCTTTATTTTTAAGGGGGAGATGTTGCAGTTGAGTTTTTGGGGGGCTTTTTTCTCTGCCCCCAACGAAATTAACTGTATCTTCATTTTTGAGCCCACCTCAATTTACTGATTTTTTGGGATTTCTGATGACAAAAAAATTATTTTTGAATTCTTTGAGATTTTTTAATTCATTTTTTTTACCCACTTTAGCTTTCTTAAATAAAACGAAGTAAAGGTTTTTCATGCTTCTGGGGGATAGTCAGTTCTTCGAGTTTTTTTTTAAGTTCTTCTATCTTGTTTTTATATAGATTAATGATGCTGAGGAATTTGGTCTTTCTTTGGGAAAAAAAAGAGAGGTCGTCTTCTTGGGGTGCTCCCTCTTAGAATTTGGCCCGGAGTGTGTCTAAAAAGTTGGGCGTTTTAAATTTTGGTTTTAAGAGGGCTGCTTACAGTGGAGATTGGGGGGGAGGATGCAGGAAAAACTTTGGGTGGGTTTAGCTGGCAGGACGAAACGGATGGCTTTGGGGTAGGTGGAAACCGGGGGATTGTGGAGGTGGAGCAGGTGGGCGCCCGACTTCTTTTCTGAATCTTCCTCTCACCCGAAGCTGTTGGGGAGAGAGGATAATTCCCTGGACGGTTGGCCCGGGGGGAAAAATGGGCTATTTTGGGAAGGGTAAAAGGGGGACTTGGGAAAGGGGGGGATGCAGAGCGTTGAAGTCTTGGGGCGTCAAAAAATGTTAAATTTCATCTTTTTGCTGGTCCAAAATTTTTTCAGGTCCCCAAAATTTTACAATCTTTACCCCGACAAAGGAGGGTGCCAGAATTTGGGTGCCGACTTTAATACAGGTAACATGATTCCTTTGACGGGCTTTTTTAATAGAAGAGGGTGGATCGTTTTGGGGGTACGTGGAGGGAAAAATTTGTTAAACCATTTTATCCCCGGCAATGTGAGGTTTGGGCATTTTGGGTCGTTTAAAATGTCACTTGCAGATTTTTGGCGCCGTCTTTAAGTGCCGGAAAAGCGAAAACCAAAAAAACAAATTTCGCCAGATCACTTTTTTTCTGGTTCTTGGGACCAAAATTTGCTTTTGAATACGTCAAACGGTGTCAATAAGTTTGTTTTTACAAGGTGGGGAAAAAGTCAAGCATAGGGGGTTTTTACATCTCTTGGGCTAAAAAAACTAAAAAACTCACGCAAGCCCTTCCCCATGTGTTTTAGGGGCCATTCTCCAGTGTTTGCATGTGTTAAAATTATTTAGGGCCCAAAAGTGTTTTTGGGAACAAATAAAAATTTATGGGGGTTATATAAGGGATAAAAAGACAAAGGGTTTCAGTGCAGACAGTTTAAATTTCTTGTTTGATACAAACTCTTCTTTTCTATCCTTATTATTTTGGGGAGTATCCCAGGAGTTTTTTTCACCCTTTAATGACGAGGGCCCAAATTTGGCGTCAAAAGGTTACTTAAATAAAATCGGTTTTCATAACTAGTTCATGGGCTAAAATCAGACAAAGAATGCGATAAATAGGCCCCAGCCGGCCTTTTATAAAGTACAAAGGGGAAAAATGCAAATTTCTGGAATACCCTTTTAAAAAATTTATCAACCAAAAATATACAGCAGAAAGATACAAAAACCCCTACCAAAACCCCCCCCAAAAAAAAATTTCCAAAGAAAAAGGGTCTTTTTTTCCAAGGCCACCGGGGCACAACAGTTTGTCGCACACACAAGGGAAGTGTAAAATGCAGAAAAAAAACAGTACTTTAATTTCCCAAAAAGAAAAACACTAAAAAGAAGTTGGGGAAAAAAATTTCTTTCTTTATTACAAAACTCATTTGATCAGAACCTCTTTTCACTCGTAAAAAAAAAATTGGGTTCACAAGCTCATAAAGCTGTTGAAGGGCCCTTTTTAAAGGCATTTACTTCCCCGGCGGAGAGGAAAAGAGAGAGGAGAGGGAGAGGGGGGAAAGGGGAGAGAAGGAGAGAGAGAGAGGAGTATGGGATATAAATATGTGGTGTGTGTGTGTTGTGTTGTTTTTTGTTGTTTTGTTGTTTTTGACTTTAATTTTTTGTCGTTTTTACTTTTTGTGATATTAGACGGGAAAAAAAAAACCAAAAAAACGGTGAGGTGGATGTGTTTTTTAAAAAAAAAAAACTCAAAAAAAACTTTTGCAAAAGCAAAAAAGGGAATTTAAAAAAAAACCCAAAAAAAAAGTCCTTTAAAGTTTTAAAGTAATTATAACAAAATTTCATTGGGTGTTGGTTTTTGTGTGGTTTTTGTGTGTGTGTGTGTGTGTGTGGGGGGGGGGTGGGGGGGGGGGAGAGAGAAGGGAGGAGAGAGGAGAGAAGAGAGAAAGGGGGGAGAGAGAGAGAGGATGGAAAAAGGAGAGGAAAGCTACCAGTCAACGCAGCAGCCCCCGCACACTCCGCTATCCTCCACCCCAACCAGAGGTTTACACAATTTTAGAGTTTTCCCCCCTTTTTCTTTTACAAAGGGGTTTTTATTTTTTTTAAATTTTTTGGTCCGATTAAATTTTTCACGTGATAGCCAAATCAATCTATACATCAATACAATCAATTTAAATTGGGTTGGGGTTTAAAATCACCAAAGTTTTAAAAGTTCGGGCAGAAAATAAAAACAAAGGGGTTCTGTTTCAAGGGTTTTTAACAGCCTCCTGTTTTCCTTTTTGGGGTTTTACCCAAAAAAAAAATGGTCAAATGAAAAAAAAGTTTTAAGTTATGCAAGTCTTTCTTCGGGGAAGTCATGGCTTCCCTTTTTTTTGCTAAGGGGTTTTTTGGGAAAAAACTTCTGGGGCGCAGATTATTCACATTAAAGTGTTCATCCAGAAAAGGGGGTTTGGGCCCCTAATCCCCTCCAAACCCAACAGCCGGGTGAAAGGGAGAATTCATTGAGGTCTCAGATCGCCCTGGGCCCAAAAGGGGAAGTTGGGGGTCAATGACTTTGGTGAGTACCATTTAAAATGTTTTAAAACCCTTTACTACTAAGTATGATGGGGAGGATACAGGCCCTTTTAAAAAAAGCCTAGTACACTTAACATGTTTTTAACCCCAAACCTACCAAGTATGTTTGGGGGATTTAAAGGGCCCTTTTTAGCAAAGCCTTTGTTTAGTGACAAACACATCTGCACCCTACTGCTTTAAATTTGGGAAAAAGGGCCCCAAACTTCACTTAGAAAAAAAAAATTTCTTTTCCCAAAAAGCTTTGCCCCTTTTAAAAAAAAAACAAATATTCACTGGGCCCCCTTTCTCCATTTTGGGGGGTCATTCAACTATTTTGGGACCCTTGGGAGTGGGGGTGTGTGTTTGTGTGTAACCCAAAAAACAAAAATTTTAACTCGTTTTTTTCAGGCAAAATGGCCCTTTGGAACAAACAGTTTTAACTTTTACTTTCAGGGAGGGTGAAAATCCTTTCTTCTGATATCTAAACATTTAGAAAGGGAAAAAATCCAACCCTTTTAAATATTTAAAAATAGGTTTTTGGGGTTCTTTCAAGAAAGGGAAGGGCACTTTCAATTCGATAAAAATTTTAAATATACAAAGGAATACTTTTTTTTCGCAATACAGCATATTTTGGGCATACAAATAAAAAAATGACAAATACTTCAATTTGTTGGCCATCACACTGAAAAGCAGAATGGGATCAGTAATTGGTTTGCCCTAACGGGAAATTTCCCTTTAAAAAGGTTAAAATTGTTTGCCTCCCTAAAAATATTTGCCTATGGTATTCAAAAAATTCTACTTCACTTTAAAAATTTGCTCTACAAATAAAATCGGGTGATAATCTAAGTAGTCAGGGGTATGCTGATAGAGAGTTAAAGCCCTTTTTTTTGGTAACATCTTTTTTCGATTTGGAAAATTTTTTTCATGAAGGGAAAATTGTCAAAAATAACCAAAACCGGGGGGCAAAAAAATCTTTTTAACAGGGGTTACCCAATTTTTTTCTCCCCCCGGGTTCATCCGTCTACACAACATATTGTAACATTGGGCTGGGGTAAAACTTATATCAGGGATATCCAAAATTTTTTGCCAAATTTGATTTTTCTTGGGGAAAAAGTGTCAACAAAAAAAGGGGTAACTACCCCAAAAAAGCCAAAGGGAAAAATTATTTTTAAAAATCTCTGCCAACCCCCAGGGCCATTTTGCAATTTTTACCTGTATTTTTTTCAAAAATCAAGATACTGCTGAAAAACCCCAAATTTCGAACCTAGAGGAGGATTTGGGTTTTAAATTTTTTTTCAAAAAAAACTAAAAAAAAGTAGATGCTGGGAAAATTTTTAACCCGGGAAATACAAAAACTTTTTTAACCAGCAACCCCCTTCAATGCTTTCCCCGAGAGATTTTTGGTTTCATCTTGACCCTTTTAATGTTTTAGCGAAAAACCCCCACCCAAAATTTAAAAAAAAACAAACTTCTCTTGTATCTGCTTTTTTAAAAACACCAATTTTTTTTAGACTTTTTTTTAAATCCAACCCTTTTAAAAAACGACTAAATTTTGTTTTGTCCAAAATTTTCAGAAAGTCCCCCCTTTCTTACAATAATTTTCCAAAAAATTTGGGTTTTTTTTCTGCATGTCTACAAAATGAATCTTTAAAATAAAGCAAAATTTAAACGGGATAATAAGTAAGAGTATGGGGAGTGGCTCAGAAAAAACATCTATGCCCTTTAGTATCTGAAACCGTGAATTGTTTTTAGTTCGAAATAAAAACGAAAAAAAATTGGGGACTCAAAAATACAACCTTGTCTGACCCAGAAATGCAATAAAAAAATTCAGTAAAGTGAGCCCGACTTCACAGCGGGCCCTTTAACTTTTTTACATGCTTTGCGCGTCAAAGAACATTTTTTCATGGATTTTTTTTTAGCAGCAGGATAAATAAAAGTTTTTTTCTGTCAACAAGTCAAATGCTTTGGAAAAAACTACAAAAAGAGTATAAACCTCCCCCTTTCTTGTTAGATACTTTTTTTGCTAGAGAGAAGTGTAAAAAATGTATCGACGGTGCTGTTTAAACCCTTTTCGAAAACCACCTTGGGGGCCCCAGGAAAATTTAAAAATTTGCACTTTCACAGAACTTTGTCAGTCTTTTTATTCAGAATTTTTACTATTTCAGTTTACCAATTTTGTTCAACAATGGGAAAAAACCTCAAAAATTAAACAACCCGTTGGGAGTGCTACATTTTTTTTTGCAGAGGAAAAATCACAGCATAATTTTCCCGCTTTTTTGGGGATGTTCCTGTTGGAAAAACACTGTGTTGCAGGGCCAAAAAAAAAATCTACATGGGGTTTTCAGTGGCATGCTTTGGAAAAAAAAAACTGGGCAAAAAACCATCAGGAAAGAAGCCTTACCACTCTTCATTTTTTCAAGGCTGTATAAATTTCCCCCTTCAGTGATTCATCACCAAGTTGTGAAAACAACACAATTTTCACAATTACTGAGGTCCCGTATATTCACATTTTTTTCAAATTTTTTCAAATGAAATTTATATCAAACGAGGGGGTGATTTAAAAGGGAAAAAAGTGAAATGTGAAATTCATTTGAAACTGCTTTTTTTCAAAGTTTTCAGTGCTTTTAGTTTTTCCCAAAAAGGGTTTTTATTCTTACTCATTCAAAGTCATTCAAATCCTTTAAAATTTTTGTTGTTTTTTTTCAAATTGTTTTCTTTACCAAGGGGTTTTTAAAATTTTCTTTTGATTATAAAAACAAACTAAATCTCCCTGAGATTTGTGTGTCTTAAAAACCCTTTTGTTTAGTCATAATTTTAACCCTTTTACTTTTTTTTCACAATAAAATCCCCCCATGGTGGTGTGGTGAGCTTTTAAAAGGGTTTTTTTCTGCCTGAATTTTTATTGTTTCCCGCAGCACTCGTATAAAAGAGAAATTTTAAAAATTTGCATGCTTCATCAATATTTTTACAGAGGCTGCAGTAAAAAGTTCAAAAAACAATCTGTACCCCTGTCAAGAAATTTCTTTAAATAAACTGGGGTTTTCATCTTTTCCCCCGTATTTTGTTTTTCCTCTAACTCCCATTCTTTCCCCCACATGTTTTTTTCAAAAAGGGCCTTGGAAAAAAAAATGGGCAATTGGAAAATGGGTCTGTTTTAATTACTTCAACAAAAATGTCATCGGCAAGTTTAAAAAGGAAAAAAACAAATGAAATAGTCAACAATACTCTTGCCACTGTTAGCAATGCAGGTTAAATTTTTTCCCCCTTTATCACCCGTGATCTGCCTTTTACAATAACTAAATTTAAAATTTCCCTTTCACAATTCCCAAAAACTTTTTTCCAAAAATTTTTTTAAACTTCCGGGCTTTTTTTACAGCTAACCATGTGGTAATTTTAGCAACTCATTTAAAACATCAAAAGTTGAATGTGACGTCACGTGGGGCCGGGTTTAACATCAGAAAGATTGAAAGGGATTAATCTCCAAAATAACAACCAGGGGAGTTTAGGTAATATTATGATTTCTGCTTTTAATTCTCGAGAGTTTTAAAAACCCGCCATTTTTTTTTCCCTTATATATCACTGACAAATTTTGGGGCTACATAGACAAAAACATGCAAGACGTAAAAAAAGAGTTGAAAAAACATTTAAATTACTTTTAGAAAAACACAGTCCTCGCTTTTTCCAATTTTCTTTTCCCCCCCGTGACATAAAAGGGCCCCATGAAACCCCATGCCACGCCCCCCTTTTTGTTTATAAATGGGAAAAAAAAAAACTGTATAAAACTGAGAATTCACTCTCCAAAAGCACTTTTAAAACAAACCCTACTTCACAAAATTTAAAAATTTTTAAACTTTTGACAAAAACGCTTTTAAAAAACAAAACATTCAAAAATTTTTCCAAACCCTTTAATATTTCCACATCATGACCCGAAAAAAGACTGTGTATGTTTGGGGTATGGGTGGTTCTTCTGGAAAGTTTTAAACTTCCCGTTTTTTCATTTGCACAGGAAAGGGGAAAAGGAGGAGGACCTTTTGGAAACTTTCCTAGGAAACTTGGGCGGCCAGAATTTATTTTTGTGACGTTCTTTTAAATCCCCCGGGTTGCTGCATAAAAAAGGAAAGACTTACGGTCGATCACAAGACGCATACCTCATAAAAAGGGCCCCTTTTTTTCCCGACTTCGCCCCTTTTTTAGAAAGGGAAACAGCAGCTGACGAACATTCCCGAAAATCTCTTTTTGGGGAAATCTTCCCCAATTTAAAATAGTTTTCCCTTTACTTCTGTCCTTCAGCTTCTTCTTTTGTCTTTCAGGCACGCTTTTTGTCTTTTAATTTGGGGAAGACGGGGTGAGGGGGGGTTTTGGGTTTTTGCCCCGGGGCCGGGGCACAAAGGGTTTGAATTTTAAAGTTTCCTTCAATTTTCAGCTGGGGTTGAAGGACTCTTTAACAAGTTTTTCACTTTAATTTTCCCTGTTTTTGGCCGTGAGGTTTTTACGCTTTGTCCATTGAAGATCAAATTATTCCTTTTTTAATCTTCCTTCAAGATCATTAACTTTCTTCTGACTCTTCCACCCTGTTTAACCCAAATTTTTCATTCTGGGTTTTTAGTGCTTGATTTTTCCCTTTTTTAGAAATTCACTGACTGAGAAAAACTGGTGACCCTTTATCACAATTCCCGAAACAGAAAAACATGAGAGAGTCCAGCCGATTTTTGACCCTAGTAAATCTGCCAGAAAAATCCTCCTTAATGCCCGTCGAAATTTTCCAAAAAGGCGTCAGAGTAGGCTCTGTTTGTGCTTGTCCCTTTTTTAAAGGGCCCTTCCCCCCTCCCGAGGTTTCCCTGGGTAAACTCCTGGCCGGCTCCAGGGGGGGGATTGTTTGGTATTCTTAGTAGGGCCAGGGTTTCACTTCCCCTTTCCCGCCTGAAGCAGAAACGTGGCCAGACTCACCATTGCAAACGATAAACGCATGCTGCCCAGCTAAAACCCTTTCCCTGCATACTCCTTTGCTCGCTTTGGGTCCCTTGGGAAAATTTAAACTAAAAAAAAATCCACAGAAATTTCCCCCAATTTTTTCTCTGAAACTCACAGGGTTTCGAAAAAAAACCCTTTTAAAAATTTAAATTTTTTGAAAAAAAAATGGTGAAAAATATTGTTTTTGCTGTAATTAACAAAAAATTAGCAAATTAAAGAGCAAAAGCAGAAAAAACTTTCCCAAATTTTAGCGATAAGGATGAACACAGTTCACCCCAGTGTGGTGTGTGGGGTGGTTTTGGGTGTGTAAACTTATCTGGTACACAGTTTAAAAAAAAACATACCCTAAATTTTATAAACATATTTTAAAAAAATTTTTGACCCGACAATTTTGAAAAAACGCTCAACAAAAAATTTTTTAAAAAAATTTTTCCAAAAAAGAAAAAAATTTTCCCTTTTAAAATTTTATAGAAAAAATGTTTCACTGTTTTTGGGCTAGCATAGTTGTTTATGTCAACATGTCCATTTCTACCCCCAATTTTTCATATTCTAAACTGTCCAACCCCTTTTTTCCCCCTTCATGAGTATACTGTAACCGAGCCCCTAAGAATAAAGTGGTTTAAATTTTTTCATTTCCGAGAAAATCAGTCCTTCGTAATTCCTTTCATTACCTGCCATTTCCCTCTCTGTCTGGATGCTGGTGTTTTTTCTGTGTTTCAAAAATTTCATTTTTGTTTAAGTAGGTGGTGAAAATCCGCTTTGTGGGATGCCATTCCCTTTTTTCCCGCAATTTCGTGTGCGGTTAGCTTCTCATGAAAATTTTTGGTTGTGATTAGGGTTTGGTTTATAAAAAAATGAGTACAAAAGCTTTTTAAAAGGAGGGGGTCTTGACTTGAAGAGGGGAGGAGATTCAGTCTTTTGGGTGAAAATTCCCCTGGGCACCGTTCCAACAGTGGGTGTTGGGGGCCGCAGGGGTTTTGTCTCTTATTTGGAGAACAGTGGGGAAACAGTACCTTTGGGGGTAGTTCGGCCCCTGTGAACCGTTCCCCCCCCTTCTTTGTTGTTAGTTGTGTCCGTCCGTCAACGTTCCCTTTCCTTTAGGTGCAGGGGTGCACTGTAAATTCCCGTGGTGTGGTTTTCTCTTCTTGGGGAGCAGAGGGGAAAAAATTCATCTTTTGGGGGTTCGGGTCCCGAGAACCGTCTACCCTCTTTTGGGTTTTGCTGTCCTTTGGTCAAGTCTTTCCTGGGGTTTCGGAGTGCGCCCTTTTTCTTTCTCAGTGACAGGTGAGGGATGTTTTGTAGATATGACCGAGTTCTGTGATGGTTCATTGTGCTGTTGTGGTTGTTGAGTGTCTTGTGTCAATGCAGTGCTTGGATAGTCAGTTCTTGAACTAATTAATGTAGAATGTTTTCGAGGGAGGTTTCCTCTGTCTTTAGGTTTATGGTATATTGGACAGGCTTAGGTTTCTCCTTTAGTGAACAATAGGATACGTTCTTTAATACATGTTTTTAAATGGTAATGTTTTGTTTAGAGAGAGTTCTTACTAGTGCTTAGAACACCCAGTAATTCTTAAGGTTAATTGATATGGTCAAGTCCTGAGTGAGTAGGGATTTAGTGCTATGTTACATGTTGTGCAGTTGTGTGTGGTTATTAGTTTGCTGTAAGAACAATTCTCTCTTGTGGAAGAATGTTTTCTAAAAGTATTTTAACTTTCCTGTATATCAAAATAAATAATTAAGGAATAGACACCAGTCATTTATTCAAGTGTAAATGATTCCTTGGGTATACAGGGTGGAGATTTTGGGTGAATAAGCTTGTCAAGTGGTGGACACAGGGGAAATAACCTACCGCCTTAGCGCTAGTTATGGGCGTATGCTTAGGAACGGCAAGTATTGCCTGTTCCAGGTTCCTGTGGGTGCTCCAGCGGTGGAGTCGTACCTGGAGATGGCGCAGCCCAGTGTGCCCTGAAGAGTCGCCGACGGCTTGTCCTTGACCCTCTTGTCCCTTTATCTCATGAATCCACCTCTTTTCCCATGACCTATGTCCTTTCTCCTGCTGCCTGTCCACCCATGACCCTCCTTGAGGACTTCAGTCTGCCTGGGCTACCCCACGGTGATAGTGCTTGGACCTGAGTTGTGACTATGAGGGAAGTGGGAGGGGAATATTCCTCAAACTGGTTTCTGAACTGTGCAGAAGAGGGGAGGGTATTATAGATAGGATTTAGAGGGTGGTTGGTTATTGAATCTGTGTGTCTGAGTGAAAGTGGATTTAAGTATTTGCCTTGATGTAATGTGATTTTGGATTTTTGGAAAGTAAAGTCTGGAATTTTTCTTTGGTTGTTTTGTGTTTGGTGTTGTCGGGAAGTTAGTTAGAGAGAGCATGGGGTGGGGATTAGCCACAATCTTCTAAGGAGCATGACACTCAGTCTCCTCTCTTTAAATCATTCTCAAATGGTTTGTTTACATGCCACATTGGCACTGACTGGGAACAAACACGTATTTAACCAGTAACTAAAAACAATTTACAACTGCCCGAATAATCATCATGACATGGATTTCTATACTGGTTTGGTATATTCTAAACTTATGATTATTATATTCTGAGCAGAGCAAAAAACAGTGAACAAAAATTTATTGCTTAAACAGCTATTCAGAAAGGACTTCTCAAAATTCATTGACACAAGCGTTTTTGTTTTTGACAATTTCAAGGAGAGGGAGGGAGAACTCTGAAACTCTGCAGCGGTTTAATTGCACATCGGCCTTGGGCCACAATGAAATACAGAAAAGAAAATAGGAAAATATCTATAACGACACCTATCTATATTTTACAATTACTGGTTAACTGAAAATCATATACATATCATGCCTACTACTGTTCAAATATTCGGATAGTTATCTGACCATAGTTTATATTTCACATTTACTGTAATGATCAGAATCAGAGACATAAAGGGGAAGATAGAGAAAAATATGATCATGTTATGCCTCGAATCTTGACAATACGCGATAACGGATGTACATCATAGGATTGATTACTTTGTAGACAAAGTATTTTCTTCCGCCTATAAAATATTTTCTTCCGCCTATTGCTTGCATGAAACACATATTTGATAATTATTTCTGTGGATAGGTCGTAGTCCCAAGTACTGGGCAGAGGAAAGTCC
>CM054141.1:6691708-6709808 GCA_028751875.1 Rapana venosa
CCCCCCCCCCCCCCCCCCCCCCCCCCCCCCCCCCCCCCCCCCCCCCCCCCCCCCCCCCCCCCCGCCAAAGCAAGCAAATAAAAGAAAACCAAAAAAATACCCCCCCCCACCTCCGAAAAAAACCCAAACCCCAAAAAAAACAAAAAAAACAAAAGAGAAGAAAAACCAAACCAACAGAAGAAGAAAAAAAAGAGAAAAAACAGACAAACAAAAAACAAAGAACAAAAAAAGACCCCAAGAAAAAAACACAACCAAACTTAACTTAACATTGTAAAATGGTACAATATTTTTACGCAAACTACAACAAGTATTGAAATGGGGCCTTTAAAATTAAGAAAGAGGCAAGTCCAATAAGTATTGAATTTTTTAAAATATGAATCCTTCATCGGATACACATAAATAAAAGAAAGACGATAAAAGGTGGAGAGGGGACAGAGACAGAGGTGTGTGTGTGTTGTTTTCGGAAGTTTTATATCCATTTTTAAAATTTCCCCAAAGCAGTATGCGATCCCATCAACGCTATTTTAGATTTTTTGTTTCAATTTTAGTTGAAAATGAAAAATTTTAATACCATACATCCCCCAATAAAAACGAAATAAAAAAAAAAAAAATCTAAACCATAAAATCTTGAGGGAGGATATGAGGAGTGAGTGAGTGAGTGGTGATTTGGGGTGAGTGTGTGTGTGTGTGGGTGTGTGTGGTGTGTGTGTGTGGTTTTTTTTTGGTGTGTGTGTGTGTGTGTGGTGTGTGTGTGTTTGTGTGTTGTGGTGTGTGTTTGTGAGTGTGTGTGTTTTGGGGGGGGGGGGGGTGTTTCGGGATAATACAAAATATGTAATACTAATGCCACGTCAACAAAAAACTTTTTTAATTATACTCATAAAAATTAAATGTCATGATAAAAAAAATAAGTGCAATACCCATACCTCACAAAATAAAGGGGGGGGGGGGGGGAGCCAATAAAGTAAAAAAAGAACATCTACACATTGAAAGTAATAGAACTTTTTTTTTTCTTCGGGTAAGAAAAAGTTCAGTGCTATTTTACATACGTCCCTGTCGTGGGGTCACATTTAAAAATTACTATATTTTCAAAAAGTAGAGAAAAAGGGAAAAACTTTTTTTTTGAAAAGAAAAAAAAAAAAAAAACAAACAAAAAACCCCGGGCGAGCAAAAGACAAAAAAAACCCCAGAACCCCCCCAAAAAAAAAAAAAAAAAAAAAATAACCCAAAAAAATAAATAAAAAAAAAAAACAAAAAAAAAGACAAAAGCACCCCCCCCCCCCCCCCCAAAAAACAAACAAAAAAAAAAGAAAAAACAAAACAAACAAAAAATGGGAAAAAACTTTTAAAAAAAACAACACCCAAAAAAACAAAAAAAAACCCAAAAACCGTTCCCCCCCCCAAACAACAACCCACACACACACACCAACACACAAAAACACACACACACACACACACACACACACCACACACACCACACACATATACACCAAAACAAAAAACAAAAAAACAAAAACCAAAAAAAATCAAAAACAAAAACAAAGTAACAACTACAGCAAAAAAACAAGAGAGAGAGAGAGAGAGAGAGAAGAGAGAAGAGAGAGAGAGGGGGAGAAGAGGAGGGGGAGAGAGAGAGGGAGAGAGAGAGGGAAAAGAGAGGAGGAAGAGAGAGATGAGAGATGGGGGAGGGGAGAGAGGAGAAGAGAGAGAGAGAATAAGCCAAAAATTATGTCTAAAATTGAAACCTTTTTATATTGTTGAATAGTAAAATAGTTGTTACAGTGATAATAAAATATTAAAATGGGATTCACGGAGCTCAAGTACAGTCAACAAGTCCAAAAAAAATATTGAAATCGAAAGTATGAATATGCCCTTTTTTAGAAATACACACAACAATAGATGCGAGAGAGGAGAGAGAGAGGAGAGAGATGAGAGAGGGATGAGATGAGAGATGGAGGAGAGAGAGAGAGATGAGAAAGAGAGAGAGTATGAGAATGAATTAAATTGAATATCGGTCTTAGGACCACAATACAGTGAGAGAGGAGAGAGAGAGAGAGAGAGAGAGAGAGAGAGACGAGAGTGAGGAGGTGTTGGGTGTGTGTGTGCGTGTGCGTGTGTGTGTGTTTCAGAGATGCTATAATATATATTCTCAAAAACAGTTACACGATCTCCTTCAACACTTATTTTGATTACTCATACGAAAAAATATGTCTATGATAATAAAAAAAATTATAATTAAAATAAAATCTCAATACCATACTCTCACACTTTAAAATAAAACAAGGAAGGATAAAGAAAGAAAGGAAAAAACAAAAAACAACCAGCCAAATTATTAAGGTCATAGTGAGTGAGAGAGAGAGAGTGAGAGATGAGATCGGGGGGAGAGAGAGAGAGAGAGAGAGCGAGAGAGGGGTTGAGGGAACTTGAGGAGAGAGAAGAGGAGAGAGCGACGAGAGGAGATTAGCGTGAGAAGAGGAGAGAGAGAGAGTAGAGAGAGAGTGAGACGTGAGACTGATGAGAGATCTGAGAGAGAGTGAGAGAGTGCACGATCACCGTCAACATTATTTTGATTATATTCATGCAGATTATTTGTCAGATAATGAAATAAACTCAATACCGTTATATCATACAATAAATAAAAACAAGGAAGAGGAGGAAAGGGGGGGGGGGGATAAAAGCCAAATCTATAAGGTAGGCGAGAGAGGTGAGAGAGAGAGAGAAGGAGATGATGAGGAGAGAGAAGAGTGCTGAGCGAGATAGAGAAGAGAGAGAGAGAGAGAGAAGATATGCGAGAGAGAGAGAGAGGAGACGACGAGAGAGAGAGACAGTGTGTGTTTCAAAGGATAATTTCTAAATTTATAATTCTCAAGAAGCACCAGGGATCATCATCAATATTCTTTTCGGAATATACTGTAAAATTGAAACGCCATTGGAAAAGAAATAAGCCCATATCAATACACTCTTACTATAAGGAGAAAAAATCACTTAAGTCATAAAATGATCTTACTATTTACATTGTAAGAAAGAGAGGGAGAGAGGGGGAGGGGGGGGGGGGAGAAGATATGGAGAGGTGGGAGAGAGGGGAGGAGTGTGTGTGTGTTTTATGTTTTTGGGGGTGTTGGGGTTTTTGTGTGTTCAATTCATTTAACGTTTTTCACAGTTGTGATTTAGGGGAGGGGGGGGGGGGGGGGGGGGGGGGGCGGGGGGGCGGGGGGGGGGGGGGGGGTTTTGGAGTCCAAGGGAGGGGGGTTAGTTGGTACTGTACGGGGAAAAGGAATTTGGGGGGATCAATGCAGCAAAATGATAAAAAGTTTTAAAAAATTTAAAAAAAAAAAGAAAAAAACCAAAAAAAATTATAGAAAAAATCAAAAAACACAATTTAAAATTACTAACCTATTGAACTACAAAAACAAAGGAAAATGCAATTTAAAAATTTTTCTAAAAAAAAATCAGTAATTCAATGAAAAATGTAAAAAAAATTTCAATACTGAATTTCACGTGAAAAAAACCCAAACCATTTAATGTGTGTAACCCCCTCCCTGCCCCAAAAAAAAAAACCCCAAGACCCCCCCCCCCCCACCCCCACCCACCCCCCCTGGAGAAAAAAGAAAACCCTTAAAACAAGACCCAGAAAACCCAACAACACCCCAAAAACCCAATTAACCAAATTCTCTAGCCCCCCCCTATGACACAAACAAAAAAAAATGGAATGCAACAACTGTGGAAAATGATTTTTTTTTAAACTAACAAGCTCGAAAAAAATAATTTCTGGACTAGAGGTCTTTAAAGCCCAAAGCAATCATAATAAAAAACCAACGGACTATGCTAAGCGATCAAAAAAAAGTGTACATAAGTGACGACTGTAAATATTGCTGATGGAGGGTTGCCATAAAAGGGGGGAATGTGCCCTTTTAAACTGGGACATGAAAATTTAAGATTGCTGTTTATTATTCCCCATATGAAAAGGCTTTCCAGCATATTTTGTCTTGAAGCAATTCAGTTTCCATCTACAAGAAAGGGAAACAATCTGTTTTGAACAGTATACATCTTGTTTCGTTTTTTTGACGAAAAAATCAAATTTACGTATTTTTTTTGTGTGCGTCTGACAAAAAAGTCCCTTTTTTCACACTGAAATAACTTTTGTTGTGTTTTTATTACAAATGAAAACATTTGCAATAAAAAGGGGATTTACTAATTGTGTCACTTTGAAACCCCCTTTTGCCCCCTTTTTTTTTGCAAGAATGTCAACTTTTTATTGTAGAAAAAAACCATGTCGAGGGAAACCCAACAGAAAAGTTATTTCTGGCGTTTAAGAAAAAAGATGAATCAAATGGCTTTTTTCGATGACGACTTCAGATTAAATTTGTTCGCAAAAAAATTTAATTGAAAAAAAAATTTTATGTTTTGGGATTTTCTACACAAAAAATTTTTTGAAAAAATTTTTTAAAACTTAAAAATTGACCTCTTTTCTTTTCCGAAAATAGAAAACCCCCCCCCCAAATAAAATTTTTTTCATTTTTAAAAAAAACCCCACCCCTTATTTTAAATTTTAACCCCCCCTTTTTAAATTTTTTAAGGGATTAAATTTTTTTTTTTGTTGGGGGGTGTGTGTGTGTGTGTGTGTGGTGTGGGTGGTTGTGTGGTGGTTTAAAGATTTAATGTTTTTATTTGTAAAAAAAAAAAAAAAAAAGACATAGAAAAAAAATATGAATATCATTTCAAAAACAGCAATCTCACTGTAAAACCTTTTTTCATTTTTATCGTAATTTTAACACATATTGATGTTATGTGATTTTTTTTTAACTATAGGTAGTTAAAAAAATTTTAAAAAAAAAATAAAAAAATTTTAAAAAAAACCCTTTCACTTTTCTAAAACCCTTTTTCAAAAACAATGAAATTTGAAAAAGGGGGGAGAGAGAGAGAGAGAGAGGAGAGGGGGGGGGGGGGGGCGATTTCAAGATTTCAAATGTTTAAGTGTTTTGGCCATAGGCATAATCCTTGAGGGGGGGTTTGGGATGGGTGGTCCCATTAATATATGACAACTGAAATATGGTATATTTACACAAGTATGTTTTTGAGCCGAAGGCCCATCGAGCGGGCTTACCGGTTTCTGTAGCGTTAAACGAATGAGGTTTTTCACCCCCCTGTGCAGGACGTGTCTGTGCCAGAATTCCCAGCAGGTGGTACCCACTTGTACACCTGGGTGGAGTGAGGAAAAAAAGGGGGGTAAAGTGTCTTTTCAAAGGAAACCCAAAACCCGCCGAGCGGGGGGTCGAACCCCCGACCTCTGGATCAGAGTTTACCGCTAAACCACTGACCCCGGTGCCTCCCATTTAAAAAAAAGCATTTTTGATATTCTACACTATTGCTGATTACAGCTTTTTTATATTATCCTTCCTAGAAAAAGAAAAAAAAAAAATTAAAATGAAAAAGAAAATCACGAACAAATAAGTTAACAATCGGGAATGGTGGGGGGTGGAG
Organism: Rapana venosa; assembly: GCA_028751875.1. Taxonomy (NCBI): domain Eukaryota; kingdom Metazoa; phylum Mollusca; class Gastropoda; order Neogastropoda; family Muricidae; genus Rapana; species Rapana venosa. Next base: position 6,697,187 of record CM054141.1, read on the forward strand.
GTGTTGAGATGAAAATGACCTAATTTCAAGAATAGCCGTCTTCTTTTAATAGCATGAAAACTATTTTCCCACATGGCGTAGAAAGTTCGCTTTTCCCTTTGGCTTGAAAGAGGGAAATCAGAAACTCTTTAAGGAACTTTTCTTTTATGTCATTATATAATGGCAAGTAAGTAAGAAATGTTCGTTTTTTTCTTGAAAACCCATGCACTTCTTATACATCAGGGAAGTAGAGAGAAGTAGGGGGGGAGGGGGAAGAAATGAGAGGGATGGGAGAGAGAGAGGGGTGGTGTGTTGTTAAAGTAATGCTTTTTGTTTGTAAACAACTAAAAAAAAATGACAGAAAAAATCAATGAAAAATTTTAAAAAAGGGGGGAAGGGGGGGGGGGGGGGGGGGGAGAGGGGGGGGAGAGAGAGAAAGACAAAAGGTTGGACAGACAGACGGTGAAGGGAAAAGGGAGGGCAAATAGGTTTGATGGAAAGGGAAGTAGGGAAGGGGGATATGCAACTTTGCTTTTAAGGTATGGATGTGGTTTGTTTTTTGTTTTTTTTACCAAATGGTTTTAAATTTGGTTTTGTAGTTGCTATTAATTTTTTGTTGTTTTAAAATGAATGGAAGGGGGGTTCCCCAGCATAGGGCCCGAGTAAAGTAAAATAGATTTTGGGTAAGTTATTTTGGAATGGGGGGCCTAGGCTTTTTTTGTATTTCTGGTTGGTTTGGGGGGGAAATTTTTTTTTTAAGTTGATGGAACAGTTCCTGTCAATCTTGAACATCATGACTCTTTTGTTTATTTAAACTTTGGTGTAAGGGGAGAATATTTAATTTGAGTATATGTTCTAATAAGCTTGTTTTTTTTTAAAAGGGCGTTTGAGGAACTTTTAAAACCCGATCAGTAATGTTTATAGTGTTTGCACTGGGCAGAATCTCACAGGGTAAAAGGGCTGGTCTTTTGAGGATTGTATAAAAGATTGGAAGAATAGTTTCCTTGAATGAATGTAAGAAAGTGGGTTTTTAGAAAGTTGGTTTTTATCTTTGGGGACATGTTTTGCAAAATTTTGAAAGTTTTAAAATTGGTAGGGAACCCCCCCAACTGGATTTTCATCAATAGTTACCCCTGAATTTTGGTGGTAATGGGTTTGTTAAAATTACTTCCTTTTTAAATTTTTGAGGGGGTTTGGTTTATGGGTTAATTTTTGTTGCTTTTGTTTTGGGGGAAATTAAAAAAAATCATATTGTTTTTTGGGGGTGTATGACATATGGTTTAGTTCGTTCCTTTTAATAAGCTGATCAATTTTTTTTAATGCGTTTTTAAAAAAATTTTTTTTTTTTAAAAATTTTTTTAGCCAAAATTTTTAAATTTTTTTTTGTGGGGGGGGGTTTTTTTATAAAAGAATTGGGTTTTTTTTTTTGGGTTTAAAAATTTTTTTTGGCTTTGGTTTTTGTATTTTTAAAAAATTTTTTTTTAAAAAAGGGGGTTTTTTTTAAAAATTTTTTTTAAAAATTTTTTTGGGAAAAAAAAAATTTTAAAAATTTTTAAAATTTCCCAAAAAAATTTAAAAAAATTTTTTAAATTTTTTTTTGGTAAATTTTTAAAAAAAATTTTTTTTTTTTTTAAAAGGGGGGAAATTTTAAATTTTTTGGGTTTTTTGTTTTTTTAAGGGGGTTTAAAAGGGGGGGAAAAAAAAATTTTTTTTTTTGGGGGGGCCCTTGGGGGTTTTTTTTTTTTTAAAATTTTTGGGTTTTTTTTTTTTTTTGTTTTTTTTTTTTTTTTTTTTTTTTGGGTTTTTTTTTTTTTTCCCCCCTTTTTTTTTTTTTTTTTTCCCCTTTTTTTTTTTTTTTACTTCCTTTCCCCCGGGGTTTTTTTTTTTTTTTTTTTTTTTTTTTTTTTTTTTTTTTTTTTTTTTTTTTTTTGTTTTTTTTTTAAAATTTTTTTTGGGTTTTCCTTTTTCTTTTTTTTTTTTTTTTTTTTTTTTTTTTTTGGTTTTTCCCCCCCTTTTTTTTTTTTTAAATTAAAAATTTTTTTTTTTTCTTTTTTTGAAAAAAGGGGGGGGGGGGTTTTTTCTTTAAAAATTTTTTTTAAAAATTTTTTTTTTTTCTTTTTTTTTTGGGGGGTTTTTTGGGGGGGGTTCCCTTTTTTTTTTTGGGGGGTTTTTTAAAAGAAAAAATTTTTTTTAAATTTTTTAAGGGAAAATTTTTTAAATTTTTTTTAAAAAAGGGGTTTTTCCTTTTTTTATCATTTTAAAAAAAAATTTTTTGGGGGGTTTTTAAAGGTTAAAATTTTTAAAAAAAAACCTTTTTTCCTTTTTTTTTTTTGGGGAATTTTTTCCCCAAATTTTTTTTTGGGGGAAGGAAAATTTCCCCCCCCCCAAAAAAAACCCAAAAAAACCCCCCCCCAAAAAAACCCCCAAACCCCCCCAACCCCCAAAACCAAGGGGGAAAAAAAGGGGATATTTGGGGGAAAAAATTTTTGGGGAAAAGGGGTTTTTTTCTGGGGTTTTAAATTTTTTTTTTAGTTCATTGGTTTTTTGGACTTTTTTTTATCATTTCTAATAATGTTAGTGGGACATTAATGAAATGATTGTTAAGTTGTTCAGCAGTAACGTCTTTGATTACATTTGTTTTGGAAGATGCTTGTTTGTTAGTTATTTGATTTATGGCTCGCCATACAGTCTTTGAGATTTGTTTGGTAGATAGTAAGTCTTGGAAATATTTCTTTTTTTCTCACCGTTTTTGTGAGTTTATGGCATTTCTTAATGTTTTCGACTCTTCATAATATTTGTGTTCTTTCAAAAGGTCTCTAAGATACCATGCTTCTTCTAGTTCCTTAGTGAGCCAAGGTGGTTTGGGGATATATTTGATCCTAATGATTTTTAGTGGGACATGTTTGTTGTAAATAGCAGTAAACGTTTTTATCCAAAATTCTATTGCTAAGTCTGGATCAGTAATGCTGAATGTTTCGGAAAGAATGGAGTTACTTAATAATAATAATAATAATAATAATAATAATATATGGAATTTATATAGCGCTGAATCTTGTAAAAAACCCAAACAAATCGAAGCGCTTGCACTCAATCATTTACAGGCATGCAACTCTCCTTAAACATAATGAACAACAGATTTCCTAACCATGCGCGCGCACGCATGCACGCACACACACGCACACACACGCACACACACCACACACACACACCACACAAACACACACACACACACACACACACACACACACAACACACACACACACACACACACACCACACACAACCACGAAGATGCTGTTGAAAATTAGGGACAGATTTTTGGGGGGGAAAAGTCTCAGGTAGGATATAAGTGTGTTTTGAGGCTGGATTTAAAGGGTATCAAGTGAAGGCTTTTGTCGAAATGAAAGGGAGGTCTTTCCAGGTGGATGGACCAGAAACAGAGAAGGAGCGACGGCCAGCAGTGGTTTTGTTTGGAATCTGGGTGTTCGAAAGCACAAAGTATCTGCGGCTGAACGAAGGGAACGGGATGGATTTGTACAGAGAAGACAGTTACAGAGATTAAGGGGGTGCAGATTTGTGGAGACATTTGAAACAGAGGGTATTAATGTTATACTCCAGTCTTTGTGAGACAGGCAGCCAGTGAAGGGATCGCAGAAGAGGAGTGATGTGTTCAGATTTTTCTTTCTTAGGACCAGTCGAGCTGCAGAGTTTTGTATGCGTTGAAGAGAGTGGATAAGATGATGCTGGTGGGCCCAGCAAAAGAGCATTACAGTAGTTTAAACGTGAAAGAATGAGAGATTGACAAGTTTGGGAAAGTTGCATCAGTGGACAGATACTTGCGAATCGCGCTTATGCGCCGTAATTGATAGTACACGACTGGCAGGTCTGGGTGATGAATTTTTTCATAGAGAGTTGTTGTCAAGAACTACTCCTAAATACTTCACAGAGTTGGACAAAGGAACTGAAGTATTGCCGAATTCTATTAAAGTTTTTGCGATAGAGGAATTTATGTTGGGTCCCTAAAAGCATGGCTTCGGTTTTATCGGCATTAAGTTGTAACTTGTTCTGAGTCATCAGTTTTGAATGTCTTAAAGGGCCCAGTAGGACATATTTGTCAGGGGGGAAGGAAAAGTTTTCAACAGTATCACTGCACTGAAGCTGAGTATCACTCGTCATAGAAATGATGATCAATATGGTGGTTGTTTATTATATGTGAGAGTGGAACAGTGAAGAGAGTAAGGGGAACGGGGCCCCAGGATTTGATCCCTGCGGGACTCCACATTCCATTTTGACAGGTTTTGATTGAATTTTGTTTACATAACTTTCTGGAACTGTCTGTGAGGTATGAAGTAAACCGGGTTGAGGGCTTGTGCCGTTAATACCAAACTTTATTTTGGAGGCAGAAAGAAGAATTGAGGGGGATCTTTGGTAATAAAAGGCTGCAGATAAGTCAAGAAGAGTGAGGAGGGAGATTTTTCCCGCATCACAAGCAAGTAGAAGTGTATCTAAAGTGTGGATAGGGTGGTTTCGGTTCTGTGGTTGGGGCGATAGGCAGATTGAAAGTGGGAAGGAGATCATTGGAATGAAGGTGACTCTTGAGCTGTTTGAGAACGACTTTTTCTAGTACTTTAGAGACAAAGGGTAAGTTTGAGACAGGCCTATAATTTTAGAATGTTGGGTCGAGGTCGTGCTTTCAGTAGAGGTTTGACTATTGCTGTTTTAAGAGCGATGGAAAATTTCCTGACACAAAAGATGAGTTTACTATTTTTGGATAATAGGTACAAGTTGTGGAAGGCATTGTGGAGAAAGGAGCAGGTATTGGATCATGGTCGCATGATTTATAGTCATTTCCTTCAGAATTGTCATAATTTTTTTTTTCACTTGTGGGATGGAAGGAAAAAGTGAGGGTGCCAGTGAACGGGGATCAAGAGGTGCAGGCTGGAATTGAGTCTGATTTCCCGTCTGGAGCGTATGTTTCGAACTTTGTTGAGAAGAAGGGAGAAATATGGATGGAAGTTCAGACAGGTGTGGGGTTAGGCAGAGGAGTTGTTTTTTGCCGATCCAAGGAGATTTGAGGGGTGGAAAAAAAGAGATTTTATGGATGTAGCACAGAGAACATGGGAAAGGATAGTCTGTCTTTGGGTGAATGGATTAAGAGTTTAACTTTGTTTATTTTTTTTGGGAAAAAGCTGTTTGTTGATTTCGGTTTTTGACTTCCGCCACTGCCGTTTAGTTGCCGGCTCGTTGCGCTTCGCTATCAAGATGTCTTGGGTATACCATGGCGCACAGGTCTGTCAGGGAGGAGATGGTCAGTAGGAGGTGCATGTCATCAAGCAGTTGGCGGAGAATAGTGTTATAGTGATCAGAGAGGTCAGTGTGGTTAGAGGTTTGTGAAAACGTTCGGAAGCTTGTGAAGAGAAGGATGAATGTTCTAAGGCCCTTTAAGATTGCGAAGAAGAACATATTCTTCTTTGACAGGTTTTGTGATGTTAAGATGGAAAAGATGGCGGAATGATCAGAATGCAGTTCGTCGGTGACAGAAAAGATTGTGACAAAAATAAAGAAGCATAGTAATCAGCCAGTCTAAATATGACCGATTGTGCATTGCTTCGTTTACCAGTTGAGAAAAAGAGAATTTGGTTGGACAGAGAAAGAGAAAGACGTTTGACATCTGGAGAAGACTGGTTGTCGAAATGGAAGTTGAAGTCACCAAGAATTATAAGTTTAGTGGGAGAGGCTGTAGTGGTCGAGGAGTGACTGGAATTCTTAGTGAAAAAGAGAAGATGTTAGGTTGTTTTTACGGCTGGGAGGTGGACGGTAAAGGCAGCAGATAGTAATAGAGTGGCCAGGTAGGTTGAGATTGATTTCGCAAAACTTCAAAAGATTCATGTGAGAATTGAAGGTTGTGACTGAAAGAAAGAGACGGTTCCAATGTGTCTTTGAGAATGATGGCAATCCCACCTCCTCGAGAGAGTCGGGGGGAAGAAATAGTTTTATATCCAGGAGGAGTCAGCTGTTTTATTTTTGGTTCATGGCCATGTGGTTTAAGCCAAGTTTCGGTGAGGAAGGTTAAGTCAATGGTTTTTTTCAGAGATAAAATCAGAAATGTAGTCGGCTTTTCCATTTGGACAGACAGACTGCACATTGAACAAACAAACTTGAAGGAGATCTGAAGGAGGTGGAGAGGTTGAAGATGAAAGTGGTGAGTTTGGACAAGCATCAGAGGAAGAGGACGAAGGCGATGGTGGAGATGCGGCTAGTGGAAGAACAGACAAGAGTTTGGATGGTGAATCAGGAGTAGAAGATGGTAAAAGAACTGTGCTAATCAGGGGATTCTGTGTTTGAAACACATCATGATATACATCATCAACATCAGAACAAAAAACATTTTCAGAGTCACAAACAACAGAACAGTGAACAGCTGAAGGCGCGGGTGGACGGCAGCATGGGGAAGAAGCGTTGTCAGGGGCAAGAGAAGTGACGTCAGAGGTGAGGGGGGAGACACGGGAGAGGGAAGCCCACCATTGGCGATGACGTCGGCCTGCCCGTGTTCCCCGTCTGGTTTTGCGGCGATGAATGCCCAAGTGTGTTATATGCTGCTTAATCTTAGGAGCAAGCGTGTACTGTTTTTGACAAAATTCAGGTGCGAGCATAGCTCTATAGTCCGTGGCTCTCACTGTAGATACCACAATTTCAAAATGTGAAGGTATCCAGCAAAAAGTAACACTAGTGCCTCATAATATCAGAAAATGAATTAGATGACTAATCTCAGTTATGAGATCTTGTCTCACTTTTGAACTGAAGTTTCTCAGAGCAAGTAAGACTGACCTGTGAAGTTTTCCTGTGAGATAGTCAGTTCTTCGATGTTTTATTTGAGTTCTTCTATCTGTACTTTATAAAGATGTAACTGATGCTGAGGAGGTTTGGTCTTCTTCTGGGAAAAACAGAGAGGTTGTCTTCTGAGTGCTCTTCTCTTAGACTTTGCAGGAGTGGGTCTAAACGTTGACAGTTTTATTTCGGTTGAAGAGGGCTGCATTACAGTGGAGAGTGGGGTAGGATGATGCAGGACAACTTTGGGTGGGTTTAGCTGGCAGGACAGAGCTGGATGGCTGATGCTAGGCGACCAGGTGGATGGTGGAGGTGGAGCAGGTGACGCTGACTTCTCTTCTGAATCTTCCTCTCTGTTCAGTTCATCAGGTACCTCACCTGAAGCTGTTAGCAGAGAGGATAGATCCATGGACGGAGTGCTGAGGGGTAAGCTGTCTATAGGTTTAATGAAGCTAAGGGGCACTTGAAGGACTGAGGAGGTCAGAGTGTTGACGTCTTGGTCGTCAAGAAATGTTGAGACCACATCTTTTAGCTGTTCACATTCTTCAGTGTCCCAAAGTTCACAATCTTTACCCTGACAAAGGAGGGTGCCAGAATTTGCTGCAGACTTGAAGTACAGAGTAACAGTGATTCTCTTTGACGACTTATAGAAGAGGCGTAGGGTCGTTTTGGCTAGCGCAGAGGGAAGGTTAGTTATCCATTGTATCCCAGGAAATGAGAGGATTTGGTCATTTAGATCGTAATCTGTCCCTTGCAGTCTTATGGCGCTGTCTTTAAGTGCGGAATAGCATACAGCAAAACATTGTGCCAGATCACTAGTTCTGGTTCATGGCACCAAAACCGCTTTTGAATGACGTCAGAGGTGTCAATAAGTTTGTTTTCACAAGGTGGAGGAATAGTCAAGCATAGGTGATCTGACATCTCTCTGACTAACAAACTACAAACTCACGCAAGCATACCTATGTGTTGAGGGTGCCATTCTCCAGTGTTGGCATGTGCTACATTATTCAGGCACAACAGTGTTTATGCAACAAACAAAAATCATGGCTGGTTATATAAGGGATCACAAGAGGCAAGGGTTTCAGTGCAGAGCAGTTCATAAATTTCTTGCTTTGAATACAAACTCTTCTCCTCTAGTCCTGGTTATTCTTGGGCAGTCTAGGAGATTTGTATGCCCTTTTAATCACGTAGAGACTAATATGTCGTCATAACTGTGAATCAATATAAGAAATCAGAATCCGAATTTTTTTTATTGCCATAAAAGTCGCATGGACTTACTTGACACAGCGAACTAAACTGGTCAGCCTGTCTGAAATGGTGTGCAAGAAAATATCATGTTGCATTCTATCTTATCTTAATTGTTCTCTTTCTTCAAAACAGGTACAAACATAATTATTTATTTCAGCTTGTTGATTATCGGTTGCAATAATCTTGCTTAACTTGTCTATAACGTTCATATTTGTTTTGATATTAGCATTAAGAGTTATTGGTGAGTGTTTCTCTTTGCTTGGTATATAAAACGCACTCATCCAGTAAATGAATCTCGTCTTCTTTTTTTATTACAGTATTGACAAGTTCTATTTTCTCTTATGTCTTCCTTTCTCTATCATTAAATTGTGGCAACTTGTACAAAACTTGCAACATATTTTCCCATGGTTTTTGTTTTCACAGTTTATCAGATATGACTCTAATTTATATTCCTTAGTCACAGAATTATAAAAGTAAAGTGTTACATTACTAAAAATCAGACTTGAATGGGATACCTACGCACAGCTGAGCCTTTAATAAAGTACAGGGGGGAGAAGCAGTTGGAGGAATACCACATAAATAATTAATCAGACAAAATATACAGCAGATGGTAAAAACTGTTTCCGAAGAAAAACTCTGGTAGCCAAGGCCACCAGAGCACAACAGTTCGTCAGCACACACAGGGTAAGTGTAAAATGCAGAAAACTTCAGTACTTGACCCAACAAGAAGAAACACTAAAACGAAGTTGGAGTAAACAATGTTGTCATCGTTACAAAACTCTGTCGATCAGAACCTCTTAATAACTCGAAAATGAAAATTGTACACAGGGTTGGTAAAGCTGTTGCATCCCTTATCAAAGGCAGATCACCAAGCCAGCAAGCGAGAGAGAGAGAGGAGAGAGAGAGAGAGAGAGAGAGGGAGAGAGAGAGAGAGAGAGAGAGGAGAGAGAGAGAGAGAGAGAAGAGAGAGAGAGAGAGAGAGAGAGAAGCAAACACAACAGAAATAATTCTATGTACAGAATAAAGATAATAATCCTGTTTTCTTTGTTATTTTCTTTTGGTTAAATCCACCATTTTATACAGAAAAAGGCATTGAAACATCCAGATGTAATGAACTGTACACACACACATATAAACACAACACACAACACACACACACACACACACACACACACACACACACACACACACCACACACACACTGTAACAGTCTAAAACCATTCTTACCCTCTTTTTCTGAGAAATCCTTGGATAAGATGTAACAAATTTTAATTTGGCGTTTCAGTTTCGTAAAAAAAATCTTTAAATAGCTGTCCTATAGGACTTTTTGTTATAGTTATAAGTCGTGTTAGCATTTCTTATGTACTTATTTGTTGTTATCATTGTTTAGCCCTTTTCTGAATACTGTCTACGTTACTTAGCAATAGATAGACAATTCACTGTACACATCCATCAATATCAATGTCCCCTCTCCTTCCCATCATCTACTATCACTTGAGTGAACAGACGTAAACTTGAAGCAACAACAACAACAACACACACACACACACACATCACACACCACACCACGCCACGCCATGCCACAACACACACACACACCACACCACATCACGCCACACCACACCACGCCACGCCACGCCACGCCATGCCACAACACACACACGCATGCACGAACGCATGCACGCACGCACGCACATACCACACCATATCACACTAGACCCAACACTACAGACCCCCCCCCCCCCTTCACATACACTCCAACATACATATACAAACACCACCACCACCACAACCACCACACAACAACAACACACACAAACACACACACACACACACACACACACACACACACACACACACACACACACACACACACACGCAGACACAAAGATTGTTTGTTTGTTTGTTTTTTCTAAAGTATGAGCGTGAAAGAATGGATGATATAGTAGGTGAAGTAATTTGTTTGGTTGACATTTTATGATTTTTATTTTTTAAATTCTTAAAACATTCTTTACCTAAGTGTGTGCGTGTGCGCATGCGTAAAGGTATGTATGAGTGTGTGTGCATGTGTTTGTAATTTGTATTTTCCATTGTATTATTTTATTGGTTTTCCTCTTTTTACTGGTACAATTTATTGGTAAAGGTTGCAATAATGTAGTATTTCAGTATGATCATTAGAAAATTTGTTCTTAGATAGATGGCTTGATGAAAAAAGCAAATGCATTGCTTATTCAATGTACCATCTGGAAATAAAAATTTGACTTGACTTGACTTGACTTGACTTCACACACAACACAACGCAGACACACACACACACACACACACACACACACACACACACACACACACACACACACACACACACACACACTACAATGCACAACACAGCACAGCACAGATGCACTGCACGGACACAGAGAGAGATAACGATAAGGATAACGATATTTATTCAAGAAAGGCAATAGCCCCATTTGAAAGGGTATATACAAATTTGCTGTAACATTCATTGTCATGATTTGATTTGTGACAAGGTTTCCATGTCACGCAATGTCTTCAGTCTGGTAGGTAGGCTCACTGGCTCGCTCTGTTTCCTTTTACAAACACATGGCATGGTGTGCATACCTAGCTGTTCGGGCACGTTCCACTTGCCTGCTCTCTCTCTTCTCTCTCTCTCTCTCTCTCTCTCTCTCTCTCTCTCTCCCCTCTCTCTCTCTCTCTCTCTCTCTCTCTCTCTCTCTCTCTCTCTCTCTCTCTCTCTCCTCTCTCCCCTTCCTCTCTCTCTCTCCCTCTCTCTCTCCCACTCCCTCTCTCACTCAGGCACGTGCACTCACACACCTGCGCTCATGTGCAGACCATGCACGCGCACGCACTCGCGCGCACACACACATGCATGCACGCACACACAACACCCCCACACGCGCGCGCACACACACACACACACACACACACACAACACACAACAGGTACACACACACGTTCAAAAGCCTATCAGAATCACGATCAGTTAACCCAGGAAGAATCTGACAGTGTCCATGATCACTTTTAGCATGTCCAGTCCAGCATCAATCCCTCTCTTTGAATCACTTGCGATCAGCAGGGGTCCACAGCTGCAGCCTGGAGGTGATGGTCCGCTCCTCCTCAGACATGTGCTTGGGTGTCTCTTTCACAAACCAGAAGAAATCAGCTTGTTCACTGGAATCTTCTGTCTACTTAAAATCAACACCACGTCATCACTTCACAATAAACAACGTTCTGGTCTGTCCTTAGAAACAAGCAGTGGCTAAAATCACGGTTTCTAGAGGTTTTTTCTGAGTCTTCTCTGCAGGAAACTGTCTGTTAACTCAGCCACGTAGTCTCTGATTAACCCACACTGCAGCCAGTCTCCTCAGCTTTTCCCTAGAATGCTGTCACCATCGTTGTCCGGTAGTTTGGGATGAAGTAGTAGACACATCGTTGCCAGGCCAGTCACATCCCTGATGATCAGGAACAGGGTCGCTTCTAGCTCGGTAACTTCACGTGGCTAGGGCGGAATTCACGTGCAGAAGACAGCACGTGCAGCGGGGTTTGTTTGGAGACGGGGGTACTTTGGGACATGTGAGACAGCGCTGGTTAACGTAGGGTAGGCATAAACAAACCGTGTGTATTTTCTGAGGCAAAAACTTCACTTGCCTGATTTTCTTCTTGCCTTGTTGCTGTCTGTCTCCTCCCCTCTGCCTTTCTGTTCTCCTCCCTCTGTCTCCTCTCCTCTGCCTGTCTTCTTTCTTCTAGCCGCCTTCTATCTCTGTTGTGATGACTGGGAGGTTTCCTACGGAATCGCTGGCAGGTGGAAGGTGTTTGCTGACTCGCCATGTTTGCTTTTGTCGCCTTCTCCACAGATTTTCCATGACGTGAGGTGATGGTCTTGTAGCAGAGCACCTATGGTGACTTCCAAAGCTGTTGGCAGTCCAACAACAGGCATGGTGCTCAATTTATTACAGTTTTAAGTGGAAAACTGAAAGAGCAAAATATTATCCTGCCACAATCCAAGGGAGCTCCGAGAGAGGAGAGAGAAAAGAGAAGGGGGAAGGGGAGAGAGAGGGGAGAGGGGAGAGAGAGAGAGAGAGAGAGGAGATTTAAAAAAAGTGGGTGTTCGTACATATGGGTGAACGATGTCCAGCAAATATTACTACAGGAATACGAACACAGGGAACACTGAAATAAGGATTTCTGTTGGAATGAGAAAAGTGAGCAGTGACCATTGTCCAGTGACAATGATAACATGACAGTTTTAGTGGTAGACAATTTTCCAGTGGATATTTTTTATGGAACACTACAACAGTGGTGACAGTGGACGTACCGTGATCATTGAGGTTTTCTTCAGAATATGAACATGGAGGGAACTAAGGGGACACTTTAGGGTTTGTTAGCCCCTTGGTGTAAAATCCGCTTCGTTTGGCCATCTTGGTGGTGCTTTCTCTCTCCCCCCACCGTCCTGTTTAGGCCTCTTTTTTCTTTTTTTTGCGCTTTTATCCCCCACATATATGAATTCATCGCATACCACACATACACGCACGCACGAGCCAAACGCA
>CM054141.1:6710308-6736699 GCA_028751875.1 Rapana venosa
AATAACCTACTTAGTGTCAACAGGTACTGATGTCAACAGTGATGTTAGCAGACATTGTCCTGTATTTACGTATTTTGTACTTTCTGTCTACCGTCATAACCAGATAAACTCAAATTCCGAAGTAACACTGGAGCCAGCATCCCAGTCTACTGATGCAGGCACAGAAACAGTCACAGATACCAGCTTCCTTCCGACAACAGATGAAAGCCCAACTTCAGGCACAGACAGCAGTACAGACATGTCGTTTATGGAGACGAGCACAGAACCTTGTCAAAATGGAGGACAGCAAGACGGAAACGGAAATTGCATCTGTGCCAAAAGTTATTTTGGGCCACGTTGCAAGAACATCATACAAGGTAGGTAGGCACAGAGAGAGAGAGAGAGAGAGAGAGAGAGAGAGAGAGAGAGAGAGAGAGAGAGAGAGAGAGAGAGAGAGAGAGAGAACTCAAAACTCAACTCAACTCAACTCGAAAGATTTATTCACATTTATAATTTGTAACCCAAGAGCACTGCACATATTCAATAATAATTTACCATAATTATTGATACCAGAATCTTCAGACTTATGATTACTACTGAGAGACATGCTTTTACTATGGGAATCTGAATTAAAGTCATTCGCTACATGAGAAGAAGAAAAGTTTGATGTCCTGCTGTTTAAGTCTCCACACAGTATTATATCTATTTCATCCAATAACACCACACAATTGACTAAACATTCTTCCAGCATAGCAATTCCATCATCATTGTAAAACATGTAATAAAATGGTGAACCTTCAGGTGGTATATACACACATACCAATAATACATTCCTTGAAGTACACAACAAAGATTTGTCAAAGAGAAACACACAAATGTTAGAATAAGGAACATCCAAACGTTTCACAAGGACAGCTAACTCATACTTTATTAAACAAACTAACCCACCTGACTGTCTATGTTTGTGTTTGTTTGATTGTTTATTTCCTTGTTGTGATTCTTGTTGATTCATCTTTTTTGTTGTTTTATTCAGTTGTTTGTATGGTTGAAGGTTTGTGTGAGTGTATGTGTGTGTGAGGGGGGGGGGGAGCAGTTGGTGTGGGTTTTTTAAATTTTTATTCTGTTTTGTCTTCTTTGTTTGTTTTGGTTTGGTTTTTCTTTGTTGCTTGTTTGTTTATATTATGACGGATATTTTTTCAAGATTTTTGAATTATTTGAATTGAATTCTAAGTCTAATATTTTTCTGGATTTTTTGTTTTGTTTTTAATTCCACATATGCATATGTTATTGTTTTTCTTGTTTTATTTGTATAGTTTATCATAGATTAGGTTTTTTATTCTATGTCTGCATATACATTTTCTTTTTTTCTCGCTTTTTTTCTTTAGATAGATGGCTTGATGAAAAAAAAGCAAATGCACTGCTTAATCAATGTACCATCTGAAATAAAAGTTTGACTTGACTTGACTTGACTTGACTTGACACACACTCACTCACTCACTCACTCATTCACTCACTCACTCACTCACTCACTCATTTTCGGCATTTCAAAAGCAGTGCATTCGGAAGCTGGCCCAGGACAGACAGGAGTGGAGAACATTTGTTCCTGCCCTACGTGCCAATAAGGCACAAAGGCATTGATGATGAAAAGCAGGGCCTTACTCCACGAAAACAACATGTGCCTAAAAATAAGTTGAGAAGCAACATCAAATTCCAGACAGCTTTTCCTTCCTTCTGTATTCAGAATGAAAAATATACCTGGAGACACTGTGCATCTGTTTACTATTAGACACATGGTATGGGGTTTTAACTAAATCTCCCAGAAACCTAATTCTTAAATCAGCATATGTGGGACATACAAAGAAAATGCTCTTTGGAGAGAGAGAGAGAGAGAGAGAGAGAGAGAGAGAGAGAGAGAGAGAGAGAGAGAGGAGAGAGAGAGAGAGAGAGAGAGAACTTTGAAAACTTGAAAACTTTTTATTCAAAGAGGGTAATAGAATAAGCAGTAGTTGCTTTTTTACATCCAGCCCTCTGGCAAAAACAAACAAACAAAAAAAGAACAACAATTAAAAAACAAACAACCCCTTCCGGAAAAAAAAATCACGCAACCCCCAACCCTCCTCACCCCCCCCCCCTCCGCCACCCCCCCCCCAACCCCCAAAGAAACAAGCAAACAAAAACAACCCCTCCAAAATAAACAAAAGCAAAAAGCAACAATAAAAAAGAAAACCCCTACCTCCCCCCAAAAAACCCCCACAACAACCCCAAACAGCAACCCCATCCCCAAAAAAACCCAAACAAACAAAACAACAATAAAACCCCCAACCAAAAATGAAAAAAACCCACCCCCAAACCAACCAAAATAAAGAAACAAATGAAAAAAAAAACAAAACACCACCCCCCCCCAAAAAAAACACCCAAAAAAAAACCGCCCCCCAAAAAAAAATAAACAAAACAAACCAAAAAAAAAAAAAAAAAAATCAACTCAGGGAAAATTTTTCAAATAAATTTAAAAAAATTTTTTTTCTATGTTCTTTCTGACCTCTTCAAAGGATTTTTTTTTTTTGGGTTCAACTTTCTTCTTTTTCTTTCATTCCCTGGGCCCTTTGGGCGCGGGGAGACCAAAACGTTTTTTTGGAAGGGGGGGTTGTGTAGGACGAGGGGGCCCCTGTCCCCCCCGGGATCGTCCTGTCTTTGGTTTATTTCTTTCCACCATTGTATCCCGGGGGGCTGGTTGGTTGGGCCTTCGGGGGTGAAAACCCAGATCTTTGTTTTCGTTGGTAAGTTTTGGGTTTTTAGGCCAGTTGTCACCTCTTTCCCTTTTTTTTCGGTTTCTTTTTACTTTTTTCTTTTCCATTTAAAATTTCTTTAAATTTTTTTTTGGGCCCATTTGGATGTTGTGGTGTTAACGAAATTTAAATATTTCCCTTTCCATTATGCGGAAGTTTTGGGGGGGGGGAAATTTAAGATTTATTTCTGGTTTGATTCTTGCCAACCACCCTTTTTTTTTTTTTTCCCTTTTTGTATTCCCCCCTCTTTAAGAAAAATTTAAAAATACCCAATTTTTTTTATGTTACCCTCAAGCGGGGCCCAGGGACCAATCACACGGGGGCCGCCGGGGGGCCCAACCACCACCCGCACTGCGCTGGTCACTTTGGGGGTGTTCAGGGGGCCCGTTCTGAGCAAAATTTCGCAGAACCCCACCTACTAACCCCCCACTAAGACAGATTACCGTCGCAGCCAACTGAGTGAGTTGCCCCCCCGAGGGGGCAACCACCACAACGTCCCTCCAACGACCTCCCCCCGAACCCCCAAAACCCCCAAAGGGCTTTGACCAAACTCCCACACACAAAATGATGGGCAAACCGAACCGATCACCAGAGACCAAGAAACGGGGCCCCACGAATAAGGGGCAATTTTTTTAAATTTGCATATGATCAAGCAATGAGGATACTAATTAGCTGCTGTGGAATGATATGCTTTGAGAACTTGACGGGGTTTTACTTACGCTTCATATAATATATCCCGGCTAAACCCGGGGCCCCGAAGATACAGACACCCATTTGGTCAGGTAATTGAGCAAACTCCAACCCATCCGTTAAGGGATAACCGACTGTGTTTCCCAGTCCCCCATGAGCCCACGCCACTCCTCGGGTAGGCCCCCGGGAGTCCAAAAAAATCCCTATATCTTATGGGTTCGAACCCCCGACCTTCCAGTCCAAACCCAAGCGCTAACCACCCCAGGGCGGGCTGGAATTTTCCCACCTTCTTGAAAGGTCCAAATTTAAATTTTTTGGTCTGTTTCCGTGGGTCCATGATGTTATTCCACTTTCCTGTTTTCGCTGACAACAAACTTCTTTTTGGGGTGATACTGATCTTTATTCATACCTCCCACTTGGTTTTTGGTCGGGGTTGTTTTGAAACCTTTTTGGTTCTGTTTCATCAAGGACGGGGCGTCAGCAAATAATTTGTTTCGGGAATTCAAGATCTGGGTTGGCTTCCTTTGTAAGGGGTCCATGTAATCACGAAGAAAGGGGAGGAGTGGGCACCTTGCCTGACCCTGAGTAACCAAACCCCCCCGGATTTTCCATGGCTTTTGGGACTCACTCATACGTTGGCAAGATTCCGTGTTATAAAAACCCCCCTTCACTCGTACTGCTCCAGGATCTTCCAGATTTTGTCTCTGTTGACTCGGTCCCAAAGCTTTTTCTGACAACGAATACTATACACTTGGTTGTATTCGTGGCTCTTCACACATTTGGGGAGCGAAAATGGATCGGCACCTTTCCTTTCCGAAAGCCAAACGGGCATTGCTCATACGTTCTGCATGCTCTTGTCGCTGTTCCAGAATTTTTGATACATTTTCCCAAGGTAGAGTAAAGCCTTGTATGGCAGCTCCTTGCTCCCCTTCTTTTTTCCCCAAATGGCACCAATTGCTTTTTCCCCATCCGGTACTTTCCTCTCTTCCCATGTTTTCGGGAAATGTGGGAGCCACTTAACCCGTTTCCAGAAGATGGCTTCTTTTTTTATCCCGTCATCCCCGCCGCTTTCCCCTTGGGCGGTCTTAATTGCTTTTTTGTTTCACTTAAAGGGTTTTGGGGGCTCAACGTTTTATACGTGGTGGGAATGAATCGGAGCGTATCCATTGTTTTAAAAAATCTTAAAAAGTCTTCCCATCTTTCAAATGTCCTCTTCCTTTTGATGCCTCTCCATTTTGATCATTTTCTCTGTTGTTGGGTTGAAAGGTATCTCTTTTCTCTCACGCTTCAACTTTTGAAAAAATTCTTTGGGGGGTTCTTCAAATTTCACTAATTTTCTCCCTAATCGCCCAAGATTTTTCTTTGGAGGTTTCACAGTTTTCTATGTTTTTCCCTTGCGTTTGACTTGATGACCTCTTTGTCTTATCTTGACCCTTTTTTAAAACTGCTTTTTTTTTCTTATGGGTTCCTTTCCATCTTGGTTTCCCCCAAGCCGTAGTTTTCCCCGTTTTTTTTTCCTCCCCATTTCTTGTCCCCACAAACTTCCCTTAAGGGGTTCCCAAAAGAGCTGGGTTGAAGGTTCCCCAAATTGCTCCTGTTGAGAGGGGTTGTATCAATGGGGCAAGTTTCAATGAACCCCCATGAATCGTTTTTTGCACTTCTTTTCTTCCGTTTTGGGAGGTTGTCTTTTTTAGGGTGGTTTTCCTACAAAATTTTTTTTCTTCTTCATACGGGGGTAGAAGACAAGCCCCTTTGGGCTTCAGGGTTGGGATTTGGGGGTGTTTTAGTCTTTTTATGGGGTAACGTGTTCTGATTTGCAAGTATAAATCATTTGAACGAGGTTTGATCGTTCCACTTGTACCCTGTGATTTTGGGGCTCATGTTGGAAAAAGGGTTTGGGGAATCAATCTGCTCTGCCTAGTTCCAGCACGTTGTTCCCCTTGTAAAAGCAAGGTTTTTGGTCATGTGGGTCCAAATGTTTGTCCACGGGGTTTTTTCCCCTCCCACCCAAATCTGCCCTTTTAAATACCCATGACTACAGGTCCCCTTTGCGGGGGCTGTTTGAGGTCGGAGAGCTCCTATAGAAAAAATTTTTTCTGATACAAGTTACACGTATATGCTTAAATTATAGATGATTTTGTTGGGCTTTTTTACACCATTTTTTAAACAATTTTTTGTTGTTTCGTACCTGAGATTCTTATTTTTCTCGGTGTAGGATAACCCACACCAGCATTCTCCCTTGTCTTTCCTGACTCCACCCCAATAGAAAAGTTTGAATGGTTTCTTTCGTTCCCTTTTCCTTTCTTTTTGTTCTGAAAAGCCCACGAGGGGGTCTTTCTTTTGGGCAAAAATTCCACAATTTCTGGGTTTTTGTCTTTTAGGCCGCAGATGTTCCAAGTTCCAATGTAGCCTTTCCAATCGATGTCCATTTCCATTGCGAGGGGGTTTTCTGTTGGTATCCGCCCTTTGTATCTCTTTTTAGTTTTTTTAGCGTTGAAAATCCCCATCGGCTTGCTGCCACACAGCTTCCCAGACCCGTTACCAGCTTACCTTTTCCGTTTCCCACAACGTGGACAGGGGGGGATTTTGTGCTAACAGTTGCCCAATTTTAAAAACAAAAAAATTTAAAATTTTTTACATATTTGATTAATCTTTTGGAACAAGTAAATTTATAATTATGCTTAAAAGAAGTAATCTATTTTATTTTAAAAATTTTTTGGGAATGAATTCCAAACTTTCCTCCAGAGTAACGAAGGGTTTCTTTTAAAAATTATCTTGTTTTTGGGATTTAAAATGTTATTTTGGTCCGGGTGTTAATTGGAACAAAATTTGTCATTGATGGACCATACCGTTCTTATCATACAAAATTTTTGCTTTATTAATTAGGGGGAAATTCCCAATTTTTTATATCTTGGGGGAATAAAGTCGAAGACTTAAAGGGTACCATTTTAAAGCTCGTTTATATTCTTGAAAGAGGGTTTTAAATATTAGCACTGCACCCATATAATAAGCGTTTTAATAAATGATTGGATAGTGCATAGGGAAAATTTTTTACGGGAAAAATAGGTCTAGAAATGTTTTTTTTAGAATTGAAAAATCTTTTGAGAGATTCGTTTTTAGAAGTCAATATGGGGTGACAGGGAAAAATATTTTCAAATAACCCTAAACTATGATATGCTTCTTTAATAGTATATTGCCGAGATAAACTTTGGGAGAGCAAAAGGGTAGTTTTTTTTTTGTCGAAATGTAATTTTAATAATTTATTTTTTGTCATTTAGGGATAGATTAAATCGTCCTTCAGCAGTTTTATCAGCATTTTCTTGCAAAATTTTGAAGTTTTTTCAAGTCAGAAAGAAAGAGTAATAAAGGGACATTTCCAAAAATTCAATTTTTCCTTTATAAGAATAAAGAAGGTCATTGATAATTTTGTGAAAAAGAAAGGGCCCAATACATCCTTGGAATACCCCCATTTTTGTGAATAAAATTCAAATGCTCTTATCTCCAACATTGGTTCCCGGTTTTTAAAAAATTTTATTAGTGACAAAGCATGATCTATGACATCAAATGCTTTGGCAAAATCAATAAATAACACACCAGTAAATTTGCTATCATTGATGTTTTTTAACCATTCATCAACAAGACTCATCAGAGCTGTATGACAAGAATGATTTTTTCTAAAGCCATACTGATTTGGATGAAGTATGTCATATTTTGAAATGTGAGCCGTGAGGCACTGATATATATGCTTTTCCAAAGGCTTAGAATGTACAGATACTATTGAAATAGGTCTATAATTTGAAGGATTAGTTTTATTACCGACGTCAACAGCATACAGAAGAAATGGAAACCAGTGGACACTGTGGGACCAGCTGGATGATCTCGACTTTGCAGACGACCTGGCCCTGCTTTCCCACAGCCGCCAACAGATGCAGGACAAGACTACAGAACTAGCAGCCACCTCATTACAAGTTGGTCTCAAGATCCATGAAGGCAAAACCAAGATTCTCAAGATCAAAGCAGTGAGTGAGGACCCAGTCACAC
Organism: Rapana venosa; assembly: GCA_028751875.1. NCBI lineage: Eukaryota > Metazoa > Mollusca > Gastropoda > Neogastropoda > Muricidae > Rapana > Rapana venosa. Next base: position 6,717,805 of record CM054141.1, read on the forward strand.
TAAATAGGAAGGAGATGGAAGAAGTGGAGATATTCACGTACCTGGGTAGCATCATTAACATGCAGGGCGGCACAGACGCAGACGTCAGAGCAAGAATTGGCAAGGCGAGGGCAGCGTACTTGCAGCTGAAGAACATCTGGAGCTCCAAGGTGGTGTCGACCCGCACAAAGATCAGGCTGTTCAACTCCAACGTCAAGTCAGTCCTACTATATGGAGCGGAGACATGGAAGACAACAAAGACCACCATCAAGAAAGTGCAGACCTTCATCAACAGCTGCCTGAGACGAATCCTCCAGATTCACTGGCCCGACACCATCAGCAACGCTGACCTGTGGCAACGTACCAACCAGCTGCCAGCAGAGAATGAAATCCGGCGCAGGAATGGGGATGGATCAGGCACACCCTGAGAAAGCCAGCCAGCAACATCACAAGGCAGGCACTATCATGGAACCCCCAGGGAAAACGAAAAAGAGGAAGGCCAAGAAACACCTGGCGACGCAACCTTGAGGCAGAAACCAGGAAGATGGGATATACCTGGAGACAGCTGGAGAGAATAGCCCAGGACAGAGGACTCTGGCGGACTGTTGTCGGTGGCCTATGCTCCAGGGGGAGTGATGGGCCTAAGTAAGTAAGTTTTATTACCAGATTTGTACAAAGGAATTATTTTGGCTTGCTTGAAAATGCTGGGGAAGTAGCATTTATCGATGCAAATGTTATACAAATATGTTAAGGAATCACATATTATAGGAGCACTAAGCTTAAGGATTTTCCCGTCTAAGTCATCTGGATCACGAGTGGACGTCTGCTTGAGATGTATTAGAGAAAAATATACTTCATGGGGATTTTTACATTTGAAGTGATCTTTTTAGAAATGCAAAATTCTTTCACCAAGGCAAGGTCATTGAAGCAAGATCTGTCATTTTTGACTGTTGAGGATGAAATTCTGGAAAAATGCTGGCAGTGATATCTTTTATAACTGGTGTATTTTCGGATTTTTTCTTTGTTAGAGAATTCATGGCTTTCCAAATAACTTTCTGTTTATTGCTTGAGCTATCTGATAGGAGCTCTCGAAAGTGTTTCTTTTTGGCATTAGGTTTCATTGATGTAATTTTATTTCGTTGCTTCTTAAAGTCATTAAATTGTTTGGTCTCTTTAAGTTTGTCTCTTTTGATTATTTCCTCTTCAATTTCTTTATTTAGCCACAGAGGTTTTGGGGTATGTTTCACTCGTTTTATTTGAAAGGGGCGTGTTTATTATAGATGTTAAGGAAAGTTTTTTGCCAGAATTCAAAGGCTAGATCAGGGTCAGTTAACTGTTAAACATTTGAAAGAGAAGAATGCGTTAGGTCATATAGAAAATCTGTTTCCTTAAGATTAACAAAGGACCTGTATCTTATTTGTTTATGATCAAGCTTAGGAATTTTTACTCCCTTTTTCAGCCAAGTAATACAGATCGGAAAATGATGGCTACAACCACTTGGGGGAGAACATATTTCTACAATGTTATGTTTTGAATTAATATAGATATGATCTATTAATGTCTCAGAGGAGGGGGTAACTCGGTTGGTGTATCAATGACTTGAAGGAGGCCAAAACTTTCATACAACTGTGTCCATCGCTTGTTTGTTTTCAAGAGATATATATTAAAATCACCAAAGATAATTATTTCGTTATCAAGTAGTGTAACAGCTTCCATCAATTCGTTAAAAGGGTCATACCAGTCACAGGGTTTTGAGGGGTTAAGGGTAGAAAATTCAGTAAGGATAGGTTTACTCTTTTTGATATTAACTTGAACCCATATTGTTTCCACATGATGTTTCTCAAAGGAATTTATACGTTTATAAGTGACAGATTTATTTATGTACAGATTCAAACCAGTTTGCTTTGGAATAATGGGATCAAGTCGCACAATATCATAACTAGGAATTAATACATCATCATCAGATACATGCTTTGATAATCTGGATTCAGCACAGCAAAATAAGTGAAAAGGTTTTCCATAATTACGTAGGACTAAAGATAATTCATCTATCTTATTTAGAATATGATTGATGTTCAAAAATCTAATTCTGTACGTAGGACTAAAGATAATTCATCTATCTTATTTAGAATATGATTGATGTTAAAAAATCCAATTCTGAGACCATCTAAAGTTGGCCAAGTTTTTAAAGTAGACATTGCAGAGAGTTACTGTCTGAACAAAAATTAAAAACTATCTTTGACAACACGTGGCTTAGGTCACACTGTATGTAACCAAACAGGCAAATTAAGAAAGCAATATCTTAAGAAAACCTGGGAATTACAGCTTTCAAAAATACATCCAATACTAAAGCTACAGATTAGGTACAGTTAAACTCCCAACAACTAGTGTAAGAATAACTCTTATCACACAGGCACCAACTAGTCAAGACAGCTGAAGGTAAGCAGCTGTACACACTACTACAGTCAAAATCAGTGAGAGAGAAACAAAGGTAAATATCAAACAGGTTGAATACAGACACTCAGACTAAATGGCTGTAATGTTAATGAAAAAAAAGACCAAACACTAATTAAATGGAATAGGTGCGAAGTAGGGGGACCTTTGCCAATTTAATTCCTCACTGGTCAATAGATAACACCAGTACAACGAAATAGGAGTTTGGCTAATCTGCAACACACACACACACACACACACACACACACACACACACACACACACACACACACACACACACACACACACACAACACACCCACGCACGCACGCACGCACGCCGCGCGCGCGCGCGCGCGCGAGCGCGCGTACGCACGCACGCACACACACATGTCTGTATACATAGGAACTTACACATGTGTACATGCATGAGTGCACGTACACATACACACATACAGACCATGTGTGAGTATGCACACTGCCTCCCACCTTCCATCCTTACACCTCCAGGTGCTGTGTTAAGTACAACCTAAGGGGTAGAGTGGAACACAGATGGCTCCTTTCTTGCATGAGAGGGAGGCAGGCCAGCTGGTATGCTGGTCACTTGGTGGAGGTGATGGCTCAACACACACTGGAGTCATCTTCACTTTAATTGCTTTCTTATCCTCATCACGCTCACACTGTGTGGCAGCGTGGGTCACAGCAGTCTTGCATTTTGCCTCCTTTGATTGTGAGCGGAGATGTTGCAGTTGAGATTTGAGGGACTTATTCTCTGCTCCCACTGCATTGATCTGTATCTTCAGTTGAGTCACCTCAGTGACTAGATCTTTGACTTCTGATGACAGAAAACTTATTTTTGAATTCATGAGAGTTTTTAATTCATTTTTTGTAGCCACTTTAGCGTCTTCAATCAACGAAGTAAAGGTTTCTTTCATGTCTTCCTGTGAGATAGTCAGTTCTTCGATGTTTTGTTTAAGTTCTTCTATCTGTGCTTTATATAGATGTAACTGATGCTGAGGAGATTTGGTCTTCTTCTGGGAAAAACAGAGAGGTCGTCTTCTGAGTGCTCCTCTCTTAGAATTTGCAGGAGTGTGTCTAAACGTTGACTGTTTTATTTCGGTTGAAGAGGGCTGCATTACAGTGGAGAGTGGGGTAGGAGGATGCAGGACAACTTTGGGTGGGTTTAGCTGGCAGGACAGAATCGGATGGCTGGTGCTAGGTGACCAGGTGGATTGTGGAGGTGGAGCAGGTGACGCTGACTTCTCTTCTGAATCTTCCTCTCACCTGAAGCTGTTGGCAGAGAGGATAGATTCATGGACGGAGTGCTGAGGGGTAAGCTGTCTATAGGTAGCTAAGGGGCACTTGAAGGGAGGATGTCAGAGCGTTGAAGTCTTGGTCGTCAAGAAATGTTAAGATTACATCTTTTAGCTGTTCACATTCTTCAGTGTCCCAAAGTTCACAATCTTTACCCTGACAAAGGAGGGTGCCAGAATTTGCTGCAGACTTGAAGTACAGAGTAACAGTGATTCTCTTTGACGACTTTTCTAATAGAAGAGGCGTAGGATCGTTTTGGCTAGCGTGGAGGGAAGATTAGTTATCCATTGTATCCCCGGCAATGTGAGGATTTGGTCATTTGGATCGTAATATGTCACTTGCAGTCTTATGGCGCTGTCTTTAAGTGCGGAATAGCGATACAGCAAAACATTGCGCCAGATCACTAGTTCTGGTTCATGGCACCAAAATCGCTTTTGAATGACGTCAGCGGTGTCAATAAGTTTGTTTTCACAAGGTGGAGGAATAGTCAAGCATAGGTGATCTGACATCTCTCTGACTAACAAACTACAAACTCACGCAAGCATACCTATGTGTTGAGGGTGCCATTCTCCAGTGTTTGCATGTGTTACATTATTCAGGCACAACAGTGTTTATGCAACAAATAAAAATCATGGCTGGTTATATAAGGGATCACAAGAGGCAAGGGTTTCAGTGCAGAGCAGTTCATAAATTTCTTGCTTTGAGTACAAACTCTTCTTCTCTAGTCCTGATTATTCTTGGGCAGTCGAGGAGATTTTTACACCCTTTTAATGACGTAGAGACTAATATGTCGTCATAACTGTGTTACATTACTAAAATCGTTGTCATAACTAGGTTACATGACTAAAATCAGACATGAATGCGATAACTAGGCACAGCTGAGCCTTTGATAAAGTACAAAGGGGAAAAATGCAATTGCTGGAATACCATATAAATAATTTATCAACCACAATATACAGCAGATGATACAAAAACCAAACCAAACCTCCCCAAAAAACTGTTTCCAAAGAAAGGCTCTGGTAGCCAAGGCCACCAGAGCACAACAGTTCGTCAGCACACACAAGGTAAGTGTAAAATGCAGAAAACTTCAGTACTTTATCCAACAAGAAGAAACACTAAAACGAAGTTGGAGTAAAAAATGCTTTCATCATTACAAAACTCAGTCGATCAGAACCTCTTAATCACTCTAAAATGAAAATTGTACACAGAGCTCATAAAGCTGTTGAATGCCTTATTAAAGGCAGATCACTCCGAGCGAGCGAGCGAGAGAGAGAGAGAGAGAGAGAGAGAGAGAGAGAGAGAGAGAGAGAGAGAGAGAGTATGTATATATATATGTGTGTGTGTGTGTGTGTGTTGTTGTTGTTGTTGTTGTTGTTGTTGACTTCAATTTTATGTCTGTTCACTTTTAGTGATATTAGACGGGAAAAAAACACCAAAAGACGGGTGAGGTGGATGTGTTGTTTAAAAAAAAAATCTCAAAAAGAAACTTAGCAATGCAACAGGAATTAAAACAAACAAACAAAAAGTCATTAACGTTAATGTAACTATAACAAATGTCATCTGTGTGTGTGTGTGTGTGTGTGTGTGTGTGTGTGTGTGGTGTGGTGGGTGGGTGGGTAGGAGAGTAGGAGAGAGAGAGAGAGAGAGAGAGAAGAGAGAGAGAGAGAGAGAGAGAGAGAGAGAGAGAGAGAGAGATGCTACCAGTCATCGCAGCAGCCTCCAGCACACTCAGCTATCTCTCCACTCAACCAGAGGTCACACAATGTTAGAGTTCCCTCTTACTCTACAAAGGGGTATATTTACTATAATTATGTCACGATTAATTTTGCACGTGATAGCACAAATCAATCTATCACATCAATACAATCAATTCAAGTTGATTGGTTAACATCACCAATGATTAATAGTTCGGTCAGAAGATAACAACAAAGGATTCTGTTTCAAGTTTATAACAGCCTCCTGTATCCTTTTGAGGTGTGACCAAAACATATGGTCACATGAAAAAAAAGTTCATAGTTATGCAAGTCTTTCTTCGGCACGTCATGGCTTCCTCTGCTAAGGCTGGAAATTACTTCTGGGTCGCAGATTATTCACATTAAAGTGTTCATCCAGAAATGGAATGGCCTCTAATCCTCTCCATCCCAACAGCCTAGCTGAATGGGAGAATTCAGTTGAGGTCTCAGATCTGCCCTGGCCAAAGGCAGAAGTTGTGGTCAATGACTTTGGGTGAGTACCACTTAACATGTTTTACCCAATCACTACTAAGTAGTGATGAGAGGATACAGGCCATTTTCAACAAAGCCTAGTCACACTTAACATGTTTTACCCAATCACTACCAAGTAGTGATGAGAGGATACAGGCCATTTTCAGCAAAGCCTAGTGAGTGACAATCACATCTGCACCCTACTGCATAATTAGGGAAAAGGCCCTAAGCTTCACTTAGAAAAAAATATACTTGCAATAAGCTTAGCCACTTTTCAACAAAAACAAATATGCACATGACCCATACGTCCATATATGTGGGTCATTCAACATTTGCACACATGGCAGTGTGTGTGTGTGTCTGTGTGTAACAATAACAATAATTTTAACTCAGTTTTTGCAGGCAATATGGCCCATAGGAACAACAGTTAATCATATACTTTCATGTAGGGTGAACATCCTTACTTCTGATATCTAAACATTTAGTAAGAAATAATCCAACTTTAAATATCAAACTAGGTTTAGTGTTCATACAAAGAAGCTGCACTTTCAGATTCGATAGAAATCTGTAATAATACAAAGGAATACATTTTCTTCGCAATACAGCATATTTTGGGCATACAAGTAAAAAGTGACAAATATCTTCAATTTGTTGGCCATCACACTGAGAGCAGAATGGATCAGTAATTGGTTTGCCATAACGTGAAATTCCATTTAAAGGTAATCTGTTTGACCTCAGTAAACATATAGCTCTATGGTATTCTAAAGATTCTACTTCACATACATAATTTGCTCTACAAATAATCGGGTGATAATCTAAGTAGTCAGGGTATGCTGATAGAGAGTCATGCCATTTTTGCTGGTACACATCTTGTATTCGTATTTGGAATTCTTTCATGAAGGATGAAGAATTGTCCAAACATAACCAAATCCGTGGGTGCATAAAATCTTTCTAACATGTGTTACCCAATTTATTCTCCCTGCTTCATCCTGTCTACACAACATATTGTAACATTGTCTGGGATATCTATGATCAGGCATATCCAAAATTTTTAGCCAATATTTGATTACTCTGGTAACAGTGTCAACAAAAATGGGATATCTACCACAATCGCCAAGGCAAATATTATTTTTAACATCTCTGCCAACCCCCAGGACCATTTTGCAAATTTTTACCTGTATTTTTTCAATATCATGATACTGCTGAAAACCCCAAATTTCAGAACCATAGAGGAGGATTGGTTTCATTTTGTATCAAAAATACTAAAAACTGTAGATGCTGGAAGATTCTTTAACCTGAAGTACAATCTTTTGATACCAGCAACAGCCTTCAATGCTTTTCCAGAGAGATTTTTGATACATCTTGACCAGTTCAATGTTGAGCGAAAAACCACACCCAGATAATTATAACAAACTTCTACTTGTATCTGCTTTTTTAAATAACACCATTTTTCAGACTTTTTAATAAATCCACCATTTTAAAAAACGACTACTTTAGTTTTGTCCATATTTACAGAAAGTCCCCATTTCTTACAATAATTTTCCAAACAATTGATCTTTTTCTGCATGTCTACAACTGAATCTGAAACTAAAGCAATATCATCTGCATACATAAGTAAGAGTATGGTGAGTGGCTCAGAAAATACATCTATGCCTTGAGTATCTGATCCAGTGAGATCTGATTCTAGTTCAGAAATAAAAATCGAAAATAATAGGGGACTCAACATACAACCTTGTCTGACACCAGAAATGCAATCAAAATATTCAGTAATGTGAGCCCCGACTCTCACAGCTGCCTTCACACTTTTGTACATGCTTTGCAGCGTCATGAACATTTTATCATGGATTCCTTTTGTGCAGCACAGAAATAAAAGTTTTATTCTGTCAACACTGTCAAATGCTTTGGAAAAATCTACAAAAAGAGTATAAAACCTACCACCTTTCTTTGTTAGATACTTGTGTGCTAGAGACTGAAGTGTAAAAAATGTGATCGACGGTGCTGTAACCTTTGCGAAAACCAGCCTGTGCCTCAGAATTAAGTGTGCACTTTCACAGAACTTTGTCAGTCTTTCATTCAGAATTGTACTATACAGTTACAATTATGTTCAACAATGAAATACCTCTAATAATTATCAACCTGTGCAGTGCTACATTTTTTATGCAAGGAAAAAATCACAGCATTAATGTCAGCTTTCTGGGTATTTTCCTGATGAAAACACTGTGTTGAACAAGGCAATAAAAATCTTAATGAATGTCAGTGGCATGCTGGAAAAAATCTGACATCAAACCATCAGGACCAGAAGCCTTACCACTCTTCAGTTTTTTCAAGGCTGTATAAACTTCACTCTCAGTGATATCATCACCAAGTTGTGAATCAACACAATTTTCACAATTACTGAGGTCATGTATATTCAGCATATTTTCAATTTCTTCAGTGAAATCAGTATCATCTGAGTGCTGATTTAAGGAAAACAGTGACTGTGATATTTCATTTGATCTGCTTGGTTTCAAAGATGTCAGTGCTTTCAGTTTCTTCCAAAAGGCTTTTGAGTTCTTACTCATGCATAAGTCATTCAGATCCTTTAAAATTGTGTTGTTATGTTCAACTTGTTTTCTCTTACACAAGGATTTGAAACTTTTCTTTTGATGTATAAAAGCATCTAAATCTCCCTGAGAGTTTGTGTGTCTAAAACTCTTCAGTCAGTCATATTTAACTTGTTACTTTCTTCACAATCATTATCCCACCATGGTGGCTGAGAGTGAGCTTTAATGTTTTCTTCTGCCTGAATTTCATTGTTTCTGCAGCACTCTGTATAAAAGAGATATAAACTTCGCATGCTTCATCAATATTTCTACAGAGAGCTGCAGTAAAATGTTCAAACCAATCTGTACACTGTCAAGGAGATTACTTTGAATAAACTGGCACTGTCATCTTTCCACACGTATTTTGATATTTCCTCTAACTCTATGTCTTCCTCACATGTTTCTTCATAAGACTCTATGGAAAAAGAAATGACAATTGGAAAATGATCTGATTCACATCTACTTGCAAACAACATGTCATCGACAAGTTCAAACAAGGAAAATGAACAAATGAATAGTCAACAATATCTTGCCACTGTTAGCAATGCAGGTTATTTCCCCTTCTTTATCACCCTGTGATCTGCCTTTGACAATAACTAAGTCAAATTCCTTACACAATTCCAACAACTTTTTACCAAAATTATTTACACTTCCGTCTTTTGATTTACAGCTAACCAGTGTGGTATTGTCAGACAACTCATTTAAATCATCAAATAGTTGAATGTGACTGTCATCGTGGTCTGTGTCAACATCAGAAAGATTGCAGGCATTCAAATCTCCACATAACAACCAGGGGAGATCAGGATATATATTCATGATTTCTGTCATATAATTCTCGAGAGTTTCAAATCCTGCCATATTGTTTTCATTATATATCACTGAGCATTCTGGAGCTACATAGACAAAACATGCAAGAACGTCAGAAAAAGAGTTGAAAACACATTTACTTACTTTTAGAAAAACACAGTCCTCTGCTTTTTCCAATATCTTTCCCACGTGACATGAAATGCTCCTATGAACACACACTGCCACGCCCCCTTTTAGTCAGTACCTGGACAGAAAAACACTGTATAATCTGAGAATGCACTCTCAATAGCACTTTTACCACAAGACCATACTTCACAAAATCAAAAATTTTTAAACTTTTGACAAAAACGCTTAAATGACAAGCAATTCAATTTTCTTTCCAAACCTTGAATATTCCACATCATGATCTGAAAAAAGACTGTGTATGTTGCGTATGGGTGTGTGTCTTCTGTGTATGTGTAATCATCTGTCTTTTCATTGACACAGGAAGGCAAAGAGGAGGAGACCTTTCGGAAATCTTTCTCCTAGGAAACTTGGGCTGGCCAGATCTTACATTTTTGCTGACGTTCTTTTAGTCCCTGGGTAGCTGCATCATACAGGAAAGACTTACGGTCGATCACAAGACAGTCATACCTCATAAAGGCCTGCTTCTTTTCTGACTTCGCCTTTTTCAGAAAGGGCAGCAGCAGCTGACGAACATCCTGAACTCTCTTGGAGAAATCTTCCCCAATGAAAATAGTTTTCCCTGCACTGCTGTCCTTCAGCTTCTTCTTGTCTTTCAGAACACGCTGCTTGTCTTTGAACTTGGAGAAGCACGGGATGATGGGGGAGTTTGGATTGTTGCCCAGGCGTGCACACGTTCGAATTCAACGTTTCCTTCAATTTTCAGCTGGCTGTGAAGGACATCTTGACAAAGTTTTTCAACAGTAATTCCATGTTTCTGGCCGTGAGGTTTGACGCTTTAGTCCATTGAAGATCAAATTATTCCTTTTTTAATCTTCCTTCAAGATCATCTAACTTTCTCTCTGACTCTTCCACCCTGTTCAACAATTCTTCATTCTGCTGTTTCAGTGCTTGATTTTCCTTTTTCAGATCATTCACTGACTGAGAAAGCTGGCTGACTTCATCACAATACCAGAAACAGAAGCACTGAGAGAGTCCAGCCGATTGTTGACCTAGTCAAATCTGCCAGAAAAATCCTCCTTAATGCCAGTCAGAACTTCCAACAATGACGTCAGAGTAGGCTCTGTTTGCTGCTTGTCTTTTTCAGGACCCTTCCCCCCTCCTGAGGTATCCGTGGGTAAACTCCTGGCCGACATACTCAGACGGGATTGTTTGGTATTCTTAGTAGGGCCAGGGTTCACTTCCACATCTCCTGCCTGAAGCAGAAGCGTGGCCATGACCATCACCAGTGCAAACGATAAACGCATGCTGCCTAGCTCAACCATTCTCACTGCATACTCCTTCGCTCGCTTGGCTCCCTTGTACATGAAACTAAGAAAAATCCACAGAAATCCTCCACATTTTGCTCTGAAACTCACAGGGTACGAAGGCATACCTTTGAAAAGTCTATGTAATGAAAAATTATGGTGAAAAATATTGATGTTTTGCTGTAATTAACAAATAATTAGCAAATTAGACAGAGCAATGCAGAAACACATCCAACTTCAGCGATGAAGGATGAACACAGTTCACCTTCGTGTGTGTGTGTGTGTGTGTGTGTGTGTGTAAAGACTTATCTGGTACACAGTAAAACTGAACTATACCCTATTTGATAAACATATTGTAAAATGATTTTCTGACTGACAATTCTGACAAACGCTCATCAAAATTGTTAATAAAATTGTTCAATAAAGAAAATTCCTTATATTTTCATAGAAACAATGTTTCACTGTTTGGGACTAGCATAGATAGTTTATGTCATCATGTCACTATTTCTACCCCATTTACATATTCTAAACCTCGTCCAACCTTATTACCCCATTCATGAGTATACTGTAACCGAGCACTAAGAATAAAGTGGTCTTATTTGATCATTTCCGAGAAATACTCAGTCTCTCGATAATTCCGTGCATTACTCAGTGCCATTTCTCTCTCTGTCTGGATGCTGGTGTCTTTCTGTGTTCACATTGCATTTTTGTTTACGTAGGTGGTGAACTCCAGCTTAGTGGCATGCACATTCCCTTTTCTCTGCAATTTCGTGTGCGGGTTAGCTTCTCATGAAATTCTTGGTTGTGAGTTAGGGTTTGCTTCATGAGATGAGTAGCAACAGCTTTAAATAGGAGGAGGTCTTGACTTGAAGAGGAGGAGGAGATTCAGTCTTTGGCTGAAGTTCACTGGTCACCGTTCCAACAGCTGGGCTGTTGGGCGCCGCATGGTTGTGTCTCTCTATTTGGAGAACAGTGGGGAGCAGTACCTTGGAGTAGTTCAGGCTCCTGTGAACCAGTCTTCATTCTTAGTTGTTACGTTGTGTCCGTCCTGTCAACGTCTTCCTTGAGGTGCAGGAGTGCACTGTACTTCCTGTGGTGTGGTGTCTCTTCTTGGAGAGCAGAGGGGAACATTCATCTTTGAGTGGTTCGGGCTCCCGAGAACCAGTCTACCGTCTTCGTTGTGCTGTCCGTTGTGTCAACGTCTTTCCTGGGGTGCAGGAGTGCGCCTTGTTCTTTCTCAGTGACAGGTGAGGGATGTTTTGTAGATATGACCGAGTTCTGTGATGGTTCATTGTGCTGTTGTGGTTGTTGAGTGTCTTGTGTCAATGCAGTGCTTGGATAGTCAGTTCTTGAACTAATTAATGTAGAATGTTTTCGAGGGAGGTTTCCTCTGTCTTTAGGTTTATGGTATATTGGACAGGCTTAGGTTTCTCCTTTAGTGAACAATAGGATACGTTCTTTAATACATGTTTTTAAATGGTAATGTTTTGTTTAGAGAGAGTTCTTACTAGTGCTTAGAACACCCAGTAATTCTTAAGGTTAATTGATATGGTCAAGTCCTGAGTGAGTAGGGATTTAGTGCTATGTTACATGTTGTGCAGTTGTGTGTGGTTATTAGTTTGCTGTAAGAACAATTCTCTCTTGTGGAAGAATGTTTTCTAAAAGTATTTTAACTTTCCTGTATATCAAAATAAATAATTAAGGAATAGACACCAGTCATTTATTCAAGTGTAAATGATTCCTTGGGTATACAGGGTGGAGATTTTGGGTGAATAAGCTTGTCAAGTGGTGGACACAGGGGAAATAACCCTACCCGCCTTAGCGCTAGTTATGGGCGTATGCTTAGGAACGGCAAGTATTGCCTGTTCCAGGTTCCTGTGGGTGCTCCAGCGGTGGAGTCGTACCTGGAGATGGCGCAGCCCAGTGTGCCCTGAAGAGTCGCCGACGGCTTGTCCTTGACCCTCTTGTCCCTTTATCTCATGAATCCACCTCTTTTCCCCATGACCTATGTCCTTTCTCCCTGCTGCCCTGTCCACCCATGACCCTCCTTGAGGACTTCAGTCTGCCTGGGCTACCCCACGGTGATAGTGCTTGGACCTGAGTTGTGACTATGAGGGAAGTGGGAGGGGAATATTCCTCAAACTGGTTTCTGAACTGTGCAGAAGAGGGGAGGGTATTATAGATAGGATTTAGAGGGTGGTTGGTTATTGAATCTGTGTGTCTGAGTGAAAGTGGATTTAAGTATTTGCCTTGATGTAATGTGATTTTGGATTTTTGGAAAGTAAAGTCTGGAACTTTTTCTTTGGTGTTTTGTGTTTGGTGTTGTCGGGAAGTTAGTTAGAGAGAGCATGGGTGGGGGATTAGCCACAATCTTCTAAGGAGCATGACACTCAGTCTCCTCTCTTTAAATCATTCTCAAATGGTTTGTTTACATGCCACATTGGCACTGACTGGGAACAAACACGTATTTAACCAGTAACTAAAAACAATTTACAACTGCCCGAATAATCATCATGACATGGATTCTATACTGGTTTGGTATATTGTAAACTATGATTATTATAATTCTGAGCAGAGCAAAAACAGTGAACAAAAATTTATTGCTTAACAGCTATTCAGAAAGGACTTCTCAAAATTCATTGACACAAGCGTTTTTGTTTTTGACAATTTCAAGGAGAGGGAGGGAGAACTCTGAACTCTGCAGCGGTTTAATTGCACATCGGCCTTGGGCCACAATGAAATACAGAAAAGAAAATAGGAAAATATCTATAACGACACCTATCTATATTTTACAATTACTGGTTAACTGAAAATCATATACATATCATGCCTACTACTGTTCAAATATTCAGGATAGTTATCTGACCATAGTTTATATTTCACATTTACTGTAATGATCAGAATCAGAGACATAAAAGGGGAAGATAGAGAAAAATATGATCATGTTATGCCTCGAATTCTTGACAATACGCGATAACGGATGTACATCATAGGATTGATTACTTTGTAGACAAAGTATTTTCTTCCGCCTATAAAATATTTTCTTCCGCCTATTGCTTGCATGAAACACATATTTAGATAAATTATTTCTGTGGATAGGATCAGTAGTCCTAAGTAACATGTGCAGAGGAAGTCCTTTTGACTCTTTTAGAAATTTGACCCTTAAATCTTCATACCTAGCACAAACACAAAATGTTTGTCATTTTCAATCTGGTTTTTACAAAATTAACAGAATTTATCATGCACAGACTCACTACAGCGATGTACATTATTATTAAGAGGGAGTACATTAAACCTTAATTGCGTGATGGCAACACGAAAACAATAATTTTCCATATCTAGAAATTAACTTTCTTTTTCGAAAATAGTCTTCAATGATCTATAGGGTTGATATCTTCTTCTGATTCACCTTTGGGCCTGGTGGCAGCAGTGTGTGTAGCTCTTGTTTTGAATGCTAATTCCGGCCTCCTGAAGAGAATATTTTACATCATCGTGTTTGTGTTTTCATTCTGAATCGAATGGTCAAAACATTTTTCTTTGTAACTATTTACTTTTTGAAATATTTCAATTTATAATTTTTCATGTACTATTTGATTGTTCAAAATTCCATTGACTTGATGAGTTTTGTTTACCTGACCGTGCTGGTCTTTGTGACCCACTTCAACCTGACCCTGCTGCCCATCAACCATCTGCACGTGCTTCAGGAGCCCTCACCACCCCCATCACCACCCTGCAGTGTGTGTTGTTTGACCAGGATGGCAGTGGGAGCCGTGGACATAAAAGCAATACTTTCACGTGACTTTTGCCATAAACAGTACACCCTCTCTCCTCAACTAAAACAGCACATCCTAAATCTGGGAATCCACCACTGCAAAACTAGAAGGGGAACACGGGCAGGCCAACGTCATCGGCAGTGGTGCACTTCCATCTCCCATCCACTTCCATCTCCCCTGTCTCCCCCCTCAGCTCTGACGTCACTTCCGTCTCTATGTCAACACTGCTTCCTCATGCTGCTGTTCACCTGCCCCTTCAGCTTCTGTTTCTTCTGTTGTGCTCAATTCGGACAATCTTTTTTCTGGTTCTAATGTTCTAATAATCACCAGCCATGGACTACCAATGACATCTTGGACCTCTGCGACACAAGAAGAGCACTGAAACCAACCAGGTCTTCCAACCCTTAAGAATACCGGGAGGTCAACAATCTTGTGAAGAAGTCAATGTTAAAGGCCAGAGAGAAGTGGATCAGTGATCAATGTGATGAGATCGAAAAAAGCATGAAAGTGGGCAACAGTAAAAAGGCATACGACACCCTGAAGAAACTCACAAAACCACTTCAAACCAAATCATCAGTCATTGAAAACAGCTCCGGAAACCTCCTCACAGAAAGCTCAGCTGCATTGAACAGATGGTCTGAATATTGTCAAGAACTGTACAACTACCCAATACAACCTGACAAGAGCATAATAGAAGAGAAGGCAGCAACATCAAGAGCACCCTCGCCATTACCTATACTGAGGGAAGAAGTGGAAGAAGCCATCCACAGCTTACCAGTAGGAAAGTCCCCAGGAGCAGACAACATGCCAGCAGAGCTGCTCGAGTATGGTGGCGAAACAGTCATCACACATGTTACAGCTATCTGTCAGAAGATTTGGGAGACAAAACAGTGGCCAACAGAATGGACACAATCACTCATCATACCCCTGCCCAAGAAGGGGAATTTACGCCAATGCCAAAACTATAGAACAATCAGCCTCATCAGCCACGCCAGCAAGATCATGCTCAAAGTTATTTTGAATCGACTCAAGAAGGAGGCAGAAGAACACCTTGCAGAGGAACAAGCTGGGTTCAGGGCAGGCAGGAGCACAATCGAACAGATTTTTAACTGCCAATTCCTGATGGAAAAACATCTTCAACATCAGAGAGACCTGTTCCACAACTTCATCGACTTTAAGAAGGCTTTCAACAGCGTATGGCACGAAGGCCTGTGGCAGGTCCTCAGAATGTTTGGCATTGAAGAAGGACTAGTGCAAACCATTCAAGCACTATACAACACCGCAAGCAGTGCAGTCCTTCTGAACAATCAGGTCGGAGACTACTTCAAAACCACAGTTGGGGTCCGACAAGGATGCCTGTTATCTCCAGTCCTGTTTAATCTGTTCTTGGAAAACATTATGAGAGAGACCCTCTATGACTTCCACTCTACCATCTCCATTGGTGGCAGACCCCTCAACAACTTGCAGTTTGCCGAGAACATTGACCTCATGGGCGGAAGTAACACAGAGCTGCAAGATCTTACGACCAGACTTGAGAACAGAGCTGGAGCATATGGGATGGAGGTGAGCTCGGAGAAAAGTAAAGTACTTGTGAACAGCACGAGCAACGCCACTGCTAAAATTTACATGAACGGCCAACAACTGGAGTTGGTAGACGCTTTTAAATACCTTGGCGCTACACTCAGAAAGGGCTGGCGATTTAACGACAGAAATCAAAGTCAGAATAGCCATGGCAACATCTTCCATGACAAAACTCACCACCATATGGAAAAGTAAAGAGATCAGTTTCCCAATCAAACTAAAGCTCTTCTTCTTCTTCAAGTGTCCGGTCTGGTCCTGCAGACATCGACGATCAAGGCTCTGCATTCTTCCTTGTTCTCGGTCCCTCTCATGAGCTCATTGTTGGTGTCCTCTTTATTCGTTGCGAATTTGTTTAAGCTGTCTGTGAATTTTGTTCGTTGTCTTCCTCTGCTCTTGTTTCCACAGATTTTGCCACTCCATAACAGTTTCTCTAGTCCGTCAGCCCTGATTATATGGCCGAAAAATTTGAGCTGTCTTTCTCTGATGGTGTTGTGAAGGGATCTCTTGTACCCAGCCATTTTCATTACTTCTGCATTAGTTTTTCTTTTTGTCCATGAGATTTTCATGATTCTCCGGATGAACCACATTTCCACTGCTTCTAGTCGCTGTTCTGTGTCCAGCACTCACATCCGTACAGAAGAATGGACCATACGTAGGCTCTCAAAACATGGATCTTTGTCTTGAGGCTTATCTTACTGTTGGTAAAAATGCATTTCATGTTGTTAAAAGTTGCCTTAAATTGAACGATTCTCTTCTTGATTTCTGTGTCACACTTGCCGTCTGGGGTGATAGTACAACCAAGGTATTTAAAGGTGTTTACTTGTCTGATTTTCTCTCCTTTACAGGCTATGTTGCATTGTGGTATAACAGCTTTTTTCGAGATCACCATGCATTCTGTCTTCTTTGCATTGAGCTGTAATCCTTTCTTTTTGCTTTCGTCTGTTACTGTTGTTAAAATCTTTTGCAGTTTTTCTTCAGAGTCGGCGATAAGGACTGTGTCATCTGCATATCTCAGGTTGTTGATGTTGTGGCCACCTACACTAATTCCCTCATGATTCTCAATATTTCGTAGAATTATTTCACTATATACATTACATAAATCAGGCGAGAACACGCAGCCCTGCCTCACACCCCTGCAGATTGGTCTATATTGACTGATGTCATTGTCGACTCTAATGGCTGCCTCCTGTTCCCAATATATGTTTCTGAGGACTCGAAGATCTTTCCCATCGATGTATAGCCCTGCCAGAATATCAAACAAGTCGGAGTGTCGTACCCTGTCGAACGCCTTTGAGTAGTCAATGAAGCAGAGGTACAGGTCTTTCTGGACCTCGATGGATCTTTCCATGAGAGTTTTCAATGCGAAGATTGCATTTCTGGTGCCTTTGGCTGCCATGAATCCAAATTGCCTTTCTGATATTTCTGGGAGTATTTTATTTCTCATTCTCTTCATGAGTATTCGTAAAAGAACTTTGGTGAGGTGACTCATCAGGCTGATTGTACGATGTTGGTCACATTCAGCTGTACCCAGTTTCTTAGGGATCGCAATGTAGATGGACTTCTTCATATCTGTCGGAATCTCTCCTGTGTCATATATATTGTTTAGTAGTTTTGTGACTGCCTTAATTCCCACTTCATCCAGGGCTGTTATCAATTCAGATGGAATATCATCAGGTCTTGGCGCCTTACCACTTTTCATCTTGCTGAGTGCATGTCTCACTTCGTCTTCCATCATTATGTGACCATCTTCGTTGCTAATATGAGGAGGTGAATCTCTGTTGTCGTGGTATAACTCTTCGATGTATTCTTACCACCTGTTAAGAATATCTTCTTTTTCCATGAGTATATCTCCATCTCTCGACTTTATACAACCTGTTTTTGCAGATGATTTCTTCCCTGTCACATCTTTTTTTTTCATGCCTAAGTTTGCTATCAGAAATTGCATTCATTTCAATTTCCTTGCACTGCACATTGATCCATTCTTCCTTGGCTTCATTACATTTTTTCTTACGTTGCATAAGTGCAATTCGCAAGTATCTGTCTACTGAAGCAACATCCAAACTTGTCACATCTCTCATTCTCTCTCGACTGGACTACTGTAATTCTCTCTTGGCTGGTTTGCCTGCATCATCTATCTACTCCCTTCAACGCATACAAAACTCTGCAGCTGGACTGGTCCTTAGAAAGAAAAAATCTGAACACATCACTCCTCTTTTGCGATCTCTTCACTTGCTGCCTGTCTCACAAAGAATAAAGTATAAGATTAATACCCTTTGTTTCAAATGTCTCCACAAATCTGCACCTTCTTATCTCTGTAACTGTCTTCACCTGTACACTTTGTCCCGTTCCCCTCGTTCATCTGTAGATGCGTTGTGCTTTCGGACACCCAGATTTAAACAAACCACTGTTGGCCGTGTCTCTTTCTCTGTTTCCAGCCCCGACCTCCCTCTTCCACTTCGCCAAAAGCTTTCATTTGATTCTTTCAAATCTAGCCTCAAAACGCACTTATACTCTACTTGAGATCTTCCCCTGTTATCTGTTCTCAATAGCTACCTTCACCTCCACCACCCCCACCTAAGTGTGTTGTGTATATAAATTTGATGTTTGTTTATCTTGATATTTATGGCTGGTTGCATGCGTGTGAATGATTTGAATGCAAGGGCTTTGATTTGTTTACTTTGCAAGATTTAGCACTATATAAATTCCATACATTATTATTATTATTATTATTATTATTATATCTATCACGATCTCTTATAGATCCTGACCATTCTTGAATAAACATGTCAATGA
>CM054141.1:6737199-6756194 GCA_028751875.1 Rapana venosa
TTTTCATTGCGGGCGTGACCTTCTACATGTTCGTAACAATTTCTTCCTCCATCTTACTTACATACATTCCTGATCATACCAGTCACCAGGGGGCTTTTTATATTCACACTACACGCTTTTTATACAGACCGCGCTTTCCTTAACGAAACCCATTAAACATACTTAGTGGTATCATTTTTACATCCACATCTTATTAAAAAAATTTCCACATCAATCTTCGTACTAATATCTTCAATGTCCTATCTATCAAAATGCATTCGGCTCATCCAATTAACTTCTTTAACAATCTGTGTTGTTTCCCTTCAAATGTTGGGTAACAATATCTTCCCAAGTTCAAAGGCATATTCTGACAGTGTCAGTCACAATTGGTTACATTCACACGTAAAACACGCTTTTTTTAGACATAGCGCTTGCCACGCTAACCATTTCTTATACGACCTTCAAGTCCTTTACAACTCTTTAAAAAAATTCCACATCAGTTTGTACTAATACTCAGGTTACCATCTATATAAAACAACTTGAGTATGAAGAGTTCCAATACTTTTCTATAACGAAAGTCATTCTGTCTCAAACATGTTGTAATTAGGACAAATACAAATTCAAAGGATAATTATGTATAACCAATGTTGTACAGATCAATTAGTTCCAAGCATATTTAGTTATAACAATTTTTGGACACAAAGGAAAACTCTCTTAGGAGTTTTGAAAATAAATTTTATCACAAACCAAGCATTTTAATGATTCAACAACTGGCACATACAAAGGCAGGAAAGATTAAACGTCCGGTTGCCATAATATAAACCAGTGTTCTGGGTCATCCAGCCGCCCTTTACCGTTTACCTAAAATCTGATTATGTACAACAGTCTTCGAAACTTGAAATCAGGCCAATTGCTACTGTTCAAATCACAATTTAATTCCCATAAACAGCATTGTAACACGATTCGTAGAATGCCATGCCTGTTGGTTCAGATGTACAATTTTAAAAAGGAACACCTAAAAAAAATTCATCTGATCAAACCAAAATTTCTTTAAAATGATCAAAAATTCACATCACTTATTAAATATATATTTTAATTAACAGGACATATTTAATCAAGGACTAAAATACCACTCCTCTAAACATCTACCCTCCTGAAACCTTACCTTGCATTGCAAAATTATGCATGTTTGAAAAGTAATCAGAAACAATCAAACATAAAGTTTCAACCAAGCAGACAAAATCAAAAGTATGAAGAAATGAAAGGAAATCACAATCAGAAAGCTTAGACGATAAACTGTTGACATTCCATAACAAAAAGGAAAAGGGTTTCTTTGAAAACTGTATACACGCTGTGCTAGCAACCTGCTGACACTTCAGCCTGGCTGTTTTCATTTGCCTGGCAGTGTTCAGCAATGTCAGCGTGACCAGTGACAGACCACGGCGATAGCGCCGGTGTCAACTTTTATTTTCTCCCCTCTCTACTTTTGTCCTGGAAAAAACCCCGGTCAGAAACAGGCCGGCCACTTCCCTATCTGTTTTCTGTCAGGGCATCGTGGTCATCCAGGAAAAATGTCCTGCCATCTATCAGTAGATGGTAAAGACCATGGTGGCCCTTTTACCCTCTGACTTGGCTTGTTTTAAGTGGGGAGACAGCTTTCGCCTGATGTCTCTCACCCGTTGTGAAAAATCGTCCCCAATGAAGATGTTACTGCCCTTCAGATGACGTTTAGCTTTAAGCATCTCTGTCTTGTTTTTGTAGAAGGTGCTTCTGTTTTCTAAGTCATCGGTCTTCTTCTCCAGGAGGTGTACTTTAGTAAGAAGTTCAGAATTTTGTTTCAAGTCCACATTTTGTTCTTTCAGAACCTTTACTTCGTCCTCCAGGTCCTGAACAGTAGTGTGCAGTCCAGCAAACTGTCCTTTCATCTATAATAATAAAATAATAATAATAAAATAATATAATAATGTATGGAATTTATATAGCGCTGAATCTTGCAAAGTAAACAAATCAAAGCGCTTGCATTCAGATCATTCACACGCATGCAACCAGTCATAAATATCAAGATAAACAAATATCAAATTTATATACACAACACACTTAGGAAGGGGTGGGGGAGGTGAAGGCAGCTATTGAGAAATAGGAACAGATAACAGGGGAAGATCTCAGGTAGAGTATAAGTGCGTTTTGAGGCTAGATTTGAAAGAATCAAATGAAGGCTTTTGGCAAAGTGGAAGAGGGAGGTCGTTCCATGTGGAGGGACCGGAAACAGAGAAAGAGCGACGCCAACAGTGGTTTGTTTAAATCTGGGTGTTCGAAAGCACAACGTATCTACAGCTGAACGAAGGGAGCGGGACGGAGTGTACAGGTGAAGACAGTTACAGAGATAAGAAGTGCAGATTTGTGGAGACATTTGAAACAAAGGGTATTAATCTTATACTTTATGCTTTGTGAGACAGGCAGCCAGTGAAGAGATCGCAAAAGAGGAGTGATGTGTTCAGACTGTTTCTTTCTAAGGACCAGTCGAGCTGCAGAGTTTTGTATGCGTTGAAGGGAGTAAATGGATGATGCCGGCAAACCAGCCAAGAGAGAATTACAGTAGTCCAGTCGAGAAAGAATGAGAGATGTGACAAGTTTGGATGTTGCTTCAGTAGACAGATACTTTCGAATTGCACTTATGCGCCGTAATTGATAGTAGCAGGACTGGCAGGTCTGGGTGATGAATTTTTTCATGGAGAGTGTGTTGTCAAGAACCACACCTAGATATTTCACAGAGCTGGACAGAGGAACCGATGTATTGCTGAATTCCACTGAAGTCGTTGTGATGGAGGAAAGTTTATGTTTGGTCCCATGAGCATGGCTTCGTTTTATCGGCATTTAGCTGTAACTTATTTTGAGTCATCCAGTTTTGAATGTCTAAAAGGCAGTGGGCCATATTTGTCAGGGGGGAAGGCAGATTTTCAAGGGTATTGCTACATTGAAGCTGAGTGTCATCAGCATAGAAATGATGATCAATATGATGGTGGTTTATTATGTTGTGAGAGTGGAGCAGTGAAAAGGGAGTGAAGAGAACAGGACCCAGAACTGATCCATGTGGGACTCCACATTCCAGTTTGACATGTTTGATTGAATTTTGCTGACAATAACTTTCTGGTATCGGTTTGTGAGGTATGAACTAAACCAGGTGAGGGCAGTGCCATTAATACCAAACATGTTCTGGAGGCGAGAAAAGAAGAATTGAGTGATCTATAGTGCCCAAAAGGCAGCAGATAGGTCGAGAAGATTTGAGAAGGGATATTTTCCCTGCATCAGCAGCGAGTAAAAGTGTATCTAAAGTGTGGACTAGGGTGATTTCGGTGCTGTGGTTGGCGCGATAGGCAGATTGAAAAGGGGGAAGGAGATTATTGGAATGAAGGTGGTTGTTGAGTTGTTTTAGAACAACTTTTTCAAGTACTTTGGAGATGAAAGGTAAGTTAGAGGCAGGTCTGTAATTCTTTAAAATGTTGGGATCAAGGTCATGCATTTTTAGTAGAGGTGTGACTATTGCGCTTTTGAGAGCTGATGGAAAAAATTCTGACAGAAGAGATGAGTTTACTATTTCGGTGACAGAGGGTACAAGTTGTGGAAGGCATTGTGAGAAGACAGGAGCAGGTATGGGATCAAGATCGCATGATTTAATCGTCATTTTCTTTCATAATCGTTGTGATTTCGCTTTCGCTTGTGGGATGAAATACAAAGAGAGGAGTGCCAGTGAATTGGGGATCAGGAGGTGCAGGCTGGAAATGAGTCTGATCCAGTCCGGAGCGATTGTTGCGGACTTTATCTGAAAAGTAGGATGAAAAGATGGCGGGAAGTTCAGACAGGCTGTGGGTGGTAGGAAGAGGGCTTGTTTTTGCAGATCCAAAAAGATTTGAGGTGAGGGTGAACAGAGATTTTATGGATTTAGCGCAGAGAACTTGGGAAGAGTAATAATTTGTCTTTGCTGAATGGATTAAAAATTTGACTTTGTTTGTTTTCGGAGAAGCTGTTTATTGATTTCAGTTTTTGATTTCCGCCACTGCCGTTCTAGACGCCGACGTTTGCGTTTCGCCATCAAAATATCGTTAGTGTACCATGGCGCACAGGGCCTGTCAGGCAGGAGATAGTCAGTTGGAGGTGCATGCTCGTCAAGCAATTGGCGGAGGACAGTGTTATAGTGTTCTGAGAGGTCAGTGTGGTCAGAAGTTTGCGAAAGGCGTTCCATAGCTTGTGAAGAGAAGTTTTTAAAGTTCATGGCCTTAAGATTGCGGCGGGTAACATATTTCTTTTTTCTGACAGGTTTTGTGATGTTGAGGAAGAAAAGAATGGGGAATGATCAGAATGCTGTTCATCATGACGAGACAGATTGTAACAAGGTTAAACGAAGCATTGGTGATCAGCCAGTCTAAAATATGACCGGATCTGTGTGTTGGTTCACTTACCAGTTGAGAAAGAGACTGATTTGACAGAGAAAGAGAAAGACGTTTTACATCAGGAGAAGACTGGTTGTCAAAATGGAAGTTGAAGTCACCGAGAATTATGAGATTAGTGGAAGAGAGGCTATAGTGGTCAAGGAGTGACTGAAATTCTTGATGAAAAAGGGAAGCTGTCAGATTGTTTCTTATGGTTAGGAGGTGGACGGTAGAGGCAACAGAAAGTAATAGAATGGCCAGGTAGGTTGAGGTTGAGTTGGCAAACTTCAAAGGATTCATGTGAAAAAGGAAAGATTTGATTGAAAGAAAGAGCTGGTTGCAACATGTCTTTATAAATGATGGCAATGCCACCTCCACGGAAGAGTCGGGGAAAAGAAACGGTTTTGTAGCCAGGTGGTGTTAGTTGTTTTAGTTTTGGTTCGTGTCCATGTGGTTTAAGCCAGGTTTCAGTAAGAAAGGTTAAATCAATGTCTTTTTCGGAGATGAAATCAGAAATATAATCAGCTTTACCATCAGGACAGACAGACTGCACATTGAACAAAGTAATGTGAAGGAGATCTGAAGGCGACGGAGGGGTTGAAGAAGAAAGTGGTGAGTTGAGGAAGCAATCAGAGGAAGAAGATGAAGGCGATGGTAGGATGTGGATATCGGAAGAGCAGACAAGAGTTTGGATGGTGAGTCAGAAGTAGATGTCGAAAGAACTGTGTTAATTTCACACACATCATGATATACATTAGAACCCGAAAAAAATGGTCCGAATTGTGCACAACAGAAGAAACAGAAGCTGAAGGGGCAGGTGAACAGCAGCATGAGAAAGCAGTGTTGACACGGGAGACGGAAGTGACGTCAGAGCTGAGGGGGGAGACACGGGAGATGGAAGTGCACCACTGCCGATGACGTTGGCCTGCCCGTGTTCCCCTTCTAGTTTTGCGGCGGTGGATTCCCAGATTTAGGATGTGCTGTTTTAGTTGAGGAGAGAGGGCGTACTGTTTATGGCAAAAGTCACGTGAAAGTATTGCTTTGATGTCCACGGCTCCCACTGCCATCCTGGCCAAACATCACACACTGGAGGGTGGTGATGGGGGTGGCGAGGGCTCGTGAAGCACGTGCAGATGGTTGATGGGCAGCAGGGTCAGGTTGAAGTGGGTCACAAAGACCAGCACGGTCAGGTAAACAAAACTCATTAAGTCAATGGAATTTTGAACATTCAAATAGTACATGAACAATTATAAATTGAAATATTTCAAAAAGTAAATAGTTACAAAGAGAAAAATGTTTTGACCATTCGATTCAGAATGAAAACACAAACACGATGATGTAAAATATTCCCTACAGGAGACCGGAAAAACACACATAATTAGCATTCAAAACAAGAGCTACACACACTGCTGCCACCAGGCGCAAAGGTGAACACTTCCATCTCACTGATGTTACTGCCCATAGTCTGTAACATACCCATCAGGTCTAGGAGCGAAGGCTGCTGGGGAGAAGATGGAGATGTCTGCTCGCTGCCTCCAGAAGTACCAGTCCTGTCCGTTCCCGTCCCCCGTCCTGCACTGTTCACTCTGCCCCAGCAGACTGCTCCACATCTCCACAGCGCAGCAGCAAACTGTGGCAGTGTCAACGTGGCCAACTGTTCAGCAGCCCGCTTCACCATAAAGGAAATGAAGACGGTGGTGAAGGAGCCACAAGTGGCACGAAAGGCGAAAGCCGCTGATGGCATGGTACCTTAGATGCTTGCTGCCGAAGTCTTGGACTATGACTATGTCACAGTCCGTTGCAATAGACAACAAATAACGGAGCTTTGTGACACACGTCTTGAGCGGACAATGTCACAGATCGCACCCAGAGAGAGAGAGAGAGAGAGAGAGAGAGAGAGAGAGAGAGAGAGAGAGAGAGAAGAGAGAGAGAGAGAGATATGAATGAATGAAGGAATGAATGAGAGAGAGAGACAGACAGACAGACAGACAGACAGACAGACAGACAGAGAGGTGGATCTGTGGTCTACAGGTAATGCACCTGCCTAGAAAGCAAAAAAGTCCGGATCGGAAGTATGCGGTGGTTTAATCCCCCGTTTGGGCCAAAACCGTTTACCCTTCCATTAGACCATGAGTGGTGGTTTGAGTGCTAGTCTTTCGGATGAGACGATAAACAAAACCCCGTGTGTTAATACAATTACTTAGCGCACTTAAAAGAACCCACGGCAACAAGAAGTAGTCCCTGGCAATGATTTTAGAAAAAGCCACTCTGATAGGGAAAGAGCTACGGTTGCAGACAGGGGAAAAAATGATGGGTGGCGCTGCTATTGTGGCGACGTGCTCTCCGCGGGGAGAGCAGCCCGAGTTTCACGCAGAGAAATCTGCCGTTATTTAAAGTGGTATGAACATGAAAAAAGAGAGAGAAAACTAAGTCTTAAACACAAATTTTCAACTATTGTGCTGATATCATCTATCTATCTATCTATCTATCTATCTATCTATCTATCTATCTATCTATCATTTTCTATCTATCTATCTATCATCATCTTTTCTATCTGTCATGTTCTTCTATCTATCTATGTCTGTATGTCTTTTTCTATATATCGATTGATATACAGATATATATCATCTATAACACACCACACACACACACACACACACCTATATATATAATATTATATATATATATATATATATATATATATATATATATATAAAACACGTTCATGTGTGTGTGAGTGAGTGTGAAAGTTAAAGTAAAACTTTTTTTCATGATGTTACCTTCAATAAGCAAACCAATTGCTTTTCTTCGTCAAACCATCTATATAAGGCGAAGAAAAAGGACAGAAACAAATAGATACAGAAAAGGAAATAATACTGATAATGTTGACGATGATTATGATGACGATGACGACGACGATTTACATTTCATCCTAATAATAGGTTAACATTTGGGGGGAAAAAGCAAAAACGTTTTAAAAAAATAGCCACCATCAAAATGATGAGAAAAAAAAAATAAAGAAAGACACGAGAGAAGATTGATGACATGGGGAAAAAAGAACGAAAGAAAAAGAAACACAAAAGAAAGACAAGGGTGAAGGAGAAAAGAGGGGGAGAGAGAAGAGAGAGAGAGAGAAGATGAGAGAGAGAGAGAGAGAGAGAGAGAGAATAAACTACTATATATACAAATCAACGCTAAACAAGACATGTGTGCTTACATACATACATACATCAGAGAAAGACAGAGAACAACACAAAACAGCTAGGTAAACACACTGTGATAACGAAGACAGAGACACACGTGAAAGGAGGAGCAGACTGTGGACAGGGGAGGGGTCAAACAATGATGGACAGACAGGGTCATATCCGATTGTTGCACGTTAAACATGACTACCGCTGTTGCCAATAGCCACTGATCCGCTGGGCTTTCTGGTAAGCTGATCTGGAGGGTCTTCTCTGGACCAAAGCCTCAGTAGTGAAGGGGGCATAAAATCCACATCAACACATAAACACAAAGGGCCAGAGATACCGCCAGTGGTCAGATGGTCATCAAACCGTGCACAGAAAATAGCCCAGAGACAGGCGGAGCGGAAGCGAAGCTGAGCGAGAGAGAGACAGAGAGAGAGAGAGAGATGAGATGGTATTTGAGGGGAGAGAGGATGAGAAGAGGAGTATGCGTGGGTGTGTGATGTGTGTGTTTTTTGTGTGTGTGTGTTTTCTGTGTGTGTGTTTTAAACCAATAAACAAAGGTCCCTAGTATAACATTCACATTCATTACCGCAAGATCCATCCTCAATCCGACTGGACACCATGCTAACATAGACTGACATAAACTTCAACAGAGTGCAGGCAGATCGTTACGTATCCTCACAATTTCGAATAGAGAGATGACAAAATGGACACAGAACATACTGAAGCATTTCATAGAATGCAGGCATTAAAAGGGACTGAATGATTTGACTGTATAATGAGATACTGTCTGACTGCATAATGAAGTACTGCCCTTTAATAGCCAGGCGGACAGGGATATAGGCAGGCAGAGACCCCATACTGCAAGCCAAAACAGTCTCCCGCTTCGTCTGCCTGTCGTCACACGTTCAAAACAGTCGCCACTCTCTCTCACAATGGTCTGTTCACTGTTTTCTTTTCTTTTGAAACTTACCAGGTGGTTTATCTTCCCTTTTTCTGTCTCTCCTCTTTAAACATGGAGTATGGCTGCCTTTTTTTGGCGGTATACCAGTGAAAAAGATATCGAAAAGACCATGTGTGCCAAAAATCCTGTCTCAATATTACGCTTGAAGGCTTGTACTGGGTTTTTGAAAAAAGGGGGCTTTCGTAAACTGAAATTAAGACAAGATATTACCTGGTTTGGCGAATTGGATGAGATTTCCTTGCACGCCTATCTTAAACTGCTTCTGACATAATGAATATTTATAGGCTGCTGTGTGCAGGTTGTGGGTTGTACTGTGATCACTGCACTGTGCTTGTTTTGTTTAGTTTCGATTTAGGCAAGCCGGTATCTGGACTTTTCACTGAAGTATAGGACACCGCTTATCTTTTTCCATACAGGTCACACACACCATTTACAACAATCAATGTGCGTTTTGTAGAATATTTGTTAGTCTTTCTCTCTTGATAGCCTTATGGTTAAAGTTGTGAGCGTGAGTTGGTTTTTAAAACTAGCATTACTGAATTTTATTTACATTTGCGCAAACCCTGAAGAGTAGTTTTGTGAATGTATCATGAATTCATCATAAATACTTTGACATAAGATAGGTCTCTGAGTATTGAAACTAACTTATTGTTTCATGCTTCACTCAACCCGAAATTAGTTTATAATAATTGTTGTCTAAGTAACGTCAGACTGTCTTATGCTTGATGTGAAGGGATGTGTGGTAGGCCATGTATTGTAAGACAATGAAGGTGCAATCAGTTTTTCATTTGTAGTTTTGTATGATAAAACCCATGCAGTGCGCTTTGAAATTAATCGATGTTAAAGAAAAGTGCAAGCAAAGTACAGTTATTCATTTATCCTAATTAATCAGTCATAGTGATTTCTGTTATGTGAAGGTTATGAAGAAATTGATACATTGTACTTGAAAGCTCCTTTCAGGTATGATTCAGTCCAGGCATTCATCTGTCGATATTTCTCTTGCATCTTCGTTTGGGGTGGGGGGGGGGGGGTAAAAAAACCCACTGGTGTGGTTGGTAGACTGTGTGCTCGTTCTGTCGTTCTGGCGTTCTGTCTGCCTGTGTTCACTTGGGCTGTTTATTATTTCTTGTTTTCCTCCTGTTTCTATTATTTTTCTTTTCCCTCTGTTTCTCTTATTTCTTTGTTTTCCTCCTGTTTTATTATTTTTTTTTTCTTTTCCTTCTGTTTCTATTATTTCTTCCTTTTCCCCTCTGTTTCTATTATTTCTTCTTTTCCCTTCTGTTTTGATTTCTTTGTTTTCCTCCTGTTTCTATTATTTCTTTGTTTTCCTCCGTTCTTTATTTCTTTGTTTTTCCCCCTGTTTCTAGTATTTCTTCTTTTTCCTTCCCTTTCTGTTATTTCTTTTTTTCCTCCTGTTTTATTATTTCTTTTTTCCCCTGTTTCTATCTTCCTTCTTTTCCCTCCTGTTTCTTTATTTTTCTTTTTCCCCCTTTTATGTGTTTTCAGCATTGTTTTCATTTTCCATTCTTAGGCTTTTCTGATTGTAACACCTCTTTCACTCTCTGTTTTCTCTCGTCTCTCTCTCTCTCTCTCTCTTTCTCTTCTCTCTCTCTCCCTCTCTCTGTCCCTCTCTTACATTGACGAATGGTTGTGATATATTTACGTAAGAAATTTTTAGGTTATGATGTGTAACATTATAATTAAAATTTGTTTTGTCATGTAATTTCTGTTTGCCGGTCTATTTCTTTCTTCCCTTTTTTATTAACTTTTGACGCTGTGCCAATCCTTATATTACAAGGACAAATATAATATAAAAGGTACATGTTTTATTCATTTCCTGCAAATGTTCCGTGGTTTCCCCACGGTCTACCGGTCGAGATTGGTAAAGGGAACCAGTGATTTTTTTTGCATCTCTTTTGCTTCCCGTTAGCTTCTGTGTGCTGTCTCTTGACCATAGCGCATAAAGTTTCCAGTACACCAAAAGGGGTTTTTTATCTTTTTTTTTTTTCCCTTCCTTCCCCTCTTGAAACTTTGTGCTTTTTTAAACCCAGTCCCGTGTGACCTTTTTAAATCCCTTTATCTTTTCCACGAAAGGCCTACAAGGGAAAGCGAACAGGATTTAATTATTTTTATTTCAAGTGGCTCTGGTGCGTTCGACATGGGTTTTTAAATCCACCGAGGGACGTTTGGAAATTCGCATATGTTTCCCCGGGGAAAATCCCCTTAAAGAGAAACGGGAAACCGGGTTAGTTGCGAAGCCGCTGGTTGACACTGGCTTCGTCCCCGTTTTGGGAGAGAGAGGAGAGAGAGAGAACCAGGGAGAAAAATTGAAAATCAAAGCCTCCCTTAAAGAGAGTCTATCTCCCTAAAGCAATTTTTCCCTGGGGGGGTTGATTTTGGGCTTTCCCCCCGCTAATGGTTTTTCAAGTGTGATAACCCGGGGTACGGCTCCAGTCTTATTTTTTGGAAGAACTCATTCTCATTTGTACTTCGCAAAACTCCCCTCCTGTCTTTTGTTCGGGCTTCTTCCCTTGTGCACGGGGAAAATCCGAACGGAATGGCTACGGCAGCGGCGTGGGCGGGGGAAGGGCGCGGTGGAGCGCTGGTGCGCGGCAAGGGGGGCCCCCTGGGAAAACGGGCCCTGGGCAACGGGGGGTTTCCCCCTTCGGAAATGGCGTCGGCGCTTATGGCAAGGTAGTTTTAACTAGTTGCATTTGTTATTTAGTTGTGTTATTTTTTTTTTATAATCGAGGATAATAATAAGCATTTTGTCCCTTTTAACATCCAGTTCCCCGTGCGTATTGGTTATGTTAAATTGCACTGTTCCTCCGGCACACAAGGGCCTACTCTTACGAAAGCGAACATGAATTTTAACGTGTGCGCAAGTTTTTTGCTTCGTTCGCACATGGGGCGCCCT
Source organism: Rapana venosa (assembly GCA_028751875.1). Lineage (NCBI taxonomy): Eukaryota > Metazoa > Mollusca > Gastropoda > Neogastropoda > Muricidae > Rapana > Rapana venosa. The sequence continues at coordinate 6,748,675 of CM054141.1, forward strand.
GTTTAGGTCTCACTGAAGGACTTTGTATGAAAATAAACTTTACGTCGTCTTGCAAAACAGAGAATCGCCGTGTCGGTAAGTGTAAACTAGTGTGTGTTTACTCACAAGCAAGCTAAAATGTATGAAACTACGCTTTCATCTACTTCCGATCCTCACTAGTCGGTGGGTTGCACTAAGTTTTCGGAATTGTTCTGTGTGTGTGTGTGTGTGGTGTGTGTGTGTTGTTGTGTTGTGTGTGTGTTGTGTGTTGGGGTGTGTTGTGTGCAACTAAGTAAGAATTTCTTCAATTTAACATATTTCTACTTTGATGATACCAGACAACCCTAAAATAAGAGACTGGATAGGAGAGGGGGAAGAGGAGAGAGAGAGAGAGAGAGAGAAAGTAGAGAGGAGAGAGAGAGAAAAGAGAGATAGAACTACTTGTGTGTGTGTGCGTGTGTACGTGTGTTGTGTGTGTGTGTGTGTGTGTGTGTGTGTGTGTGTGTGTGTGTGTGTAATCACAAATGGAAGCGTATTCTTAACATTAACAGATCAAGGAAAACACTTAACATTTAAAAATAAAAAAGAACTGCAAGAACTACAGTAAATGTCCTTAACAACAAACCGTTAGATTTACATTGTTCAAAACTTTGTCTATGGAATTCTCAGAAAATGCAGGGAGATGGGGTTTTAACTTCTTACATTCAAGTATGATATGGGCATTTGAAACGTATTCACCACAACAGCACTTTACATCCTTGCTGAATTTTGTCATGAATGCATTATTTTAGTCTTATCCTGTTAAATAATGCCTTGAGTTATCTTTCTTTTACAGCATTTTGTATGAATCTCTGAGTGTTCAATGTATTCAACTACACTCTTCCCACTCGGAATTAAATGTGAAAGCCACTTGTTTTGCTGATGCTTTTTTCATGAATTTGCTTAAAGATGCTTCTTCTAACTAGCGATAGTCCTCTGCAATGGATAGTGGGATAAGCAGTACTATAGACCCCTTTTCATTACGTGCACCTTTTTCGCAACCCTATCAGCCCACGCATTAGGAAATATTCCTATGTGCGAAGGAATCCAACAAAAGGAAACATGAATTCCTCTTAAGCATAGAAGATTCATGAAGTATTTGATGTCTATTATAAGTTTAGTAGTTTTTGTATAAGTCATTGACCTTAAGGCATATAAAACCGATTTTGAATCCACACAAAATAATAGATGAAAGAAACAGTATGGATGATCTAAAATGAAAGTCAAAGCCATGAGAAAAGCGATCAGTCAAGCTGTAAAAATAGATCTATTTTGACCAACATAATATTACTTTTCTATTTTTAATGCTGGGATGACGAATGCTGAACCTGCTTGATGATTGTCTAAAAGTGAGCCATCTGTATAAATTTCAAGACAATGAGAGTAATTATGCTGTATGTGTAAATGAACATTCACTGCCATAATATTTGGATTCTCATTCTTTTTCATGTTGATATAATCTTGCTGGTAGATGCGAGCATGCCCGTTTGAGTATATATGGAAGGATGGGTGTGTGTGTATGAATGTGAATGAACTATGATATAAGAGCGCTAGGGTATTTAGAAATATATTCAACATGTTTAAGGAGCTCTATGTAATTTAATGTTAGTGTGTGGTTTGCCTCGTGTTGTGCAGTCAAGAGACATGTTTCCATATGTAAGGGGATAATAAAAGCTCGAACCTGAGATCTTGTGCTTTCCCAAACCGGAGCATTATTGAGAAATCCATTGTGTATAGTTCCCCTTTAATCTCTGTGCCTGTTGATTAGTGTATTGCCTACCTGTAGATGTTACATGCCTTTTGTCTGCTATAGGCGATGTGTTCTGCTATCATTTGAAAGGAAGTGCTGTATTGGTATTTTCCTGTCATCATCATCTGCTGTGACAGCAAAAGCAGCAGCAAGACAGATAGCACAGTTAGCAGAGCAGAGCAACAGCAGCAGCAGTAGCAACAGCAGCAGCAGTAGCAACAGCAGCAGCAGTAGCAACAGCAGCAGCAGTAGCAACAGCAGCAGCAGTAGCAACAGCAGCAGCATATATTGTTTTCTTAAGCAGCAGCATAATTTTTTTTCTTGAGCAGCAGCAGTAGCAGCAACAGCAGCAGCAGTGATAGCAGCAGGAGCAACAGCAGCAGCAGAGCAGTAATGTTGTCTTCTTGTAGATTGACTTAATTGACTTTTCCCCTAGTTTCTAATGAGCGGTGTGGGCACAGCACTCTTATCCTCAGGCAAGGTGTTTTGGGCAAGTTGCATCCAGTGGAGCCCACTTCTCTGTGGGTTGCATACTGTTGGCGGGGCGTGTTGGTGTCATCAAAGCCTAGCTATAACTGGTCTTCTCCTATGTGAAGATGGCTGAATAGGTAACAATGAAAGGGTCAGCAAGATGTTATGCCAGCATTAGCGCAAAGAACCTGAGCTCTTCCTCTCATCTGAAGGACCTGTTTGCATACGGAATCTGAATACTGGGGAAGGCTGCCATGAGCAGACAGCGTGGTGGACCTCACACCCGCGCCCTCGCTTACCTCAGATTATGATCCCCACGTTCTAATCACTAGCCTATCCTGTCCCTGTTACTATCCCTTCCTTCCTCCTCCCCTTCCTTCTTTCCCTCCTCCTCATTATCATCCTCCTCCTTTTTTCCCTCCCTCTCATCATTGTCAAAAACATTATTCTTAAATTCTCACCCTTTAAAGCTCATAATTCATCTGATCTCCATCATCATCATCATCATCTCATCGTCGCGTCGTCGTTGTCGTCGTCATCATCATCATCAACATCATCATCAATCAATCATACAGGGCATGGGTAAGTTAAAGTTTCATATCCTTATTATCCTCGTCATCACCCTTCATTGGCATCCACACATCTATCATCATCGTCACCACCGTCTTTACAATTCACCCCCCCCCCCCCCCCCCCCCTTTTTTTAGGGTATAATTGGTAAAGGTTAATTATCCATCATCATCATCATCATCATCATCATCATCATCATCAATCTTCTTCTTCTATCATTACCATTATCATTATTTGGTTGTTGTTATGGCTGTTATCTTCAGCGTCATCACCACCATAAGACCATGAGGAACGTCAGCCCAACTCTCATCAACATGTTACAGGTCTGCACACACTCTGTTCCAGGGATTCAACGGTGTCCTTGGCGGCGTTAACGGGAAGGGTTACGGTAACGGCTTTGGCAACGGTTACGGCAATGGCTTCAACAATGGTTTCGGCAATGGCCTGGGCAATGTCTATGGCAATGGTTATGGAAATGGTTATGGTAATGGCCTGGGCAATGGTTTTGGCAAAGCCTATGGCAATGGATTTGGAAATGGCCTGGGAAATGGTTTTGGCAAAGGTTATGGCAATGGATTTGGAAATGGCCTGGGCAATGGTTTTGGCAAAGCTTGGCAATATGGCAATGGTTATGGCAATGGCCTGGGCAATGGTTGGCAAGGCCTGGCAACGGTAATGTTCATTTTCATTATGGCATGGGAAGTAAGGAAATGGCCTGGCCTTTTAAAACCTTTCCTTATGCTATGGCAAGGGTGGGAAAAAACATGGAATTGGTATGGGAAGGTCCTGGGATGGTTTTGGAATACAATTTCAAGGAAAAACAATGGTTTCATGGTGAATGGTTTTCAAAGTTATGGGAAGGATTCAATGGCCGCAATTTCCAAACTCCTATCGCAAATTCGCGATTTTTGGGCAATCCGACAAACCTCATACTCTCGTTTCCTGGTTTCACTCTTCTCTCTCAAAACGTTCTTTTCTACTCTTTAGGGTCCGTTTTGGGGTCCTCTTTTTTCATCTCTCCTCCTCCTCCTCTCTTTTCTCTCCTTTTCTCTTCCTCCTTTCCCCTCCCTCCCCCTACCTCTATCTCTCTCTACATATAATATATATATATATATATAAAATATATATATATAGTGTTTTATATATATATATATATATAATAAATATATATTTAAAGATATAACATACATACATATGCATACATCATATAATACACACGCGCGCGCGCCACACCACACCACGCACACACACACGCGCGGGCGCGCGCACACATACACACACAAAAAACACTTTTACCCCTACCCCCCACATTATATATCATGTGTGTGTGTATTTTGTTGTTTTTTTTGTTTTGTTTAATGTCTATTCAGTACATGGTGATTTAGACTTACCGCCCTTCATACCAAAGTACCCATTATTACACACCCCATCTCTATTTTATTTCTCTCTCTCTCTCTTTTTCTCCTTCTTCTTCTCTCACACACACCCCCACACACCACACACACACACAACATATATAAATATTATATATATTATATATATATATATATATAAATATAAATATATAAAAGTAAAGGTAAAAGGGGTCCCATAACCTATAAGGTCGTAGGGGAGCGAGGCGTCAGAGACCTCACTTCTCTAGGGCCAGCATAAGGAGGGCGGCGCCCATCTCCTCTCCCTCGCTGCTTTACCTTCCCTGACCCTAAAGAGGGCAGGTACCCATTTACAGCTGGATGAACTGGGGGAACCGTACTGAAGCCAAGGCGCGCAAACGGTCACCCATCCAACTGGTAACCACGCTCGACGCTGCTTAACTTGGCCGCTCTCTCTCCTCTCTTCTCTCTCTCTTCTCTCTCTCTCTCTCCTCTCTTCTCTCTCTCTCTCTTCTCCTATTTATTTTTTTAGATATATAAAATATATATATATATATATATTTAATAATATATAGTATTATAATATATATATATTTAATCCCGCAAACTAATTACAGTATGGTCATACAGGTGAAGAATATATGACTTCACAATGATTTTTAGAATTGTGAAGTCATATAAAACTTCTTGACTCGTGGGATAATCTCATGGGTTTATGTAAACCTCACATTTATACTATCAAAAAGAATTAAGCAATCAAGCAATAATGGTGGGATTGAAATGGGAATAAAACAACATGTGACATTTTTTAATATTTAAATTTCCAGCATTTAATCTCATTTATGTATTAGAATTTCTCATTTTCTAGCAAAGAAATTGTAGATATATATAATTAATATATAATAAAAATATATAATATATATTTTTAATATTTATATTTATATATAAAATATATATTATATGAGTTAATGTGTGTGTATGACGCAGCGCGCACACACGCAGTATTTGAGTAAAGGCGTTTAGTTAATCAAAACGATTTAGTTATCATTTTTACGTATCCATACGCCTTAAAGAAAATCCTCATAGCAGATCTCTCTCTCTCCTCTCTTCCCCCTCTCTCTCTCTCTCCTTCTCTCCTCATTCTCTCTCTCTCTCTCTCTCTCTCTCTCCTCTCTCAATTCTTCATTACACACACACACACACTCATACTATTACATACACATCACACTACACACCAAAACCACACACATACGATACATACATACATACAAAACGAACAAAAACAAAAAACATACAACACACCACACATACACACACACACACACACACACACTCACACACACACGTGCATTTCGTATGGGATTATACACTAGGTCCCGTGTGCGAAAGCACGCAGAACATCTTGTACACGTTAAAACCAGTTCCGCTCTTAACAAGAGCAACCTATTGTGTGCCAGTAGGAGCGGATGATAACATTTGCACGACAACATGCACACGGGGACCACATGTAAAAAGTACATGAGTGCTTACTCCATTATCCTCAAAATAAAAGATTACCCCCCCCCCCAACACACACACACACACACACATACAAACACATGCAGACACACAAACACCCACAAACTTCTTGATGAGCATGCACCTCCTACTGACCATCTTCCTGCCTGATAGGCCCTGTGATCCATGGTACACCCATGACATCCTGGTCGCAAAACGCAAACGCCGACAACTAGAACGGCAATGGCGAAAAACAAAAACTGAGATAAACAAACAGCTTCTTCGTAAACAAACCAACAAAGTCAAAACCTTAATTCATTTAGCAAAAAACAAGTATTACTCTTCTCAAGTTGTTGATGCGACTACCATGAAATCTCTTTTCCCTCACATCCACTCTTCTTGGATCTGCGAAGGCTAGCCCTCTGCCTTCTATCTACGACCACTGTGAACTTCCTTCTATATTTTCTGCATTCTTTTCGACAAAGTCTGCAATATTCGCTCTAGTTTGGATCAGACTCCTTTTCAGCCTACAATTTCTTACCCCAATTTTTTGGCACTCCTCTCCTTTTCTTTCATCCAGCAAGCGAGAAAGAAATCGTGACAATTCTGAAAGAAATGACAATAAAATTATGTGATCTTGATCCTATACCTGCTTCTCTTTTCACTCAGTGCCTTCCACAGCTTATACCCACTATTAAAAAAGCAGTAAACTCGTCACTTCTTTCATGAATTGTTCCAACAGCTCTTAAAACTGCAATAGTTACACCTCTACTAAAAAAGCAAGACCTCGATCCTAACACTCTGAAGAATTATCGACCTGTATCCAACCTATCGTTCATCTCTTAAGTCCTTGAAAAAGTTGTTCTGATACAACTCAGCACCCATCTTCATTCAAACAGTCTCCTTCCCCCTTTTCAGTCTGCCTATTGCGCCAGCCACAGCACCTAAACCACCACTAGTCCACACCTTAAACACGCCTCTACATGCGTCTGACTCAGGACAAATCTCCCTTCTCACTCTTCTCGACTTAACTGCAGCCTTTGACACTATAGACCACTCAATTCTTCTCTCCCGTCTCAAAAAAAGAAAACTGTTGGTATTAAAGGCACAGCCCTCACCTGGTTCAGTTCAAACCTTACAGATCGATTCCACACAGTTGCAGTAAACAATATTCAATCAACACCTGCCAAACTGGAATGTGGAGTCCCACAGGGATCAGTTCTCGACCCTGTTCTTTTCACTCTTTACACTGCTCCTCTTTCACATATAATAAATCGTCATCAGATCAACCATCATTTTTATGCAGATGACTCAAATTCTTAGCAGTGATACTCCTGAAAATCTGCCTTCTCTCTTGATTAATATGTCCTACTGCCTTCAAGATATCCAAAACTGGATGATAGAGAACAAGGCACAGTTAAATGCAGATAAAACCGAACCCATGCTTGTAGGGACCAAACACAAACTCTTCCATCACAAGAGCTTTAATAGAATTCGACAATACATCTGTCCCTCTATCCACTGTTTTAAAATATGTAAGGGTCATTATCGACAACACACTCTCAATACAAAAATTCATCACCCAGAACTGCCAGTCATGCTACTATCAATTGCGGCACCTTAGTGCAGTTCGAAAGTACCTGTCCACTGATGCAACATCCAAATAGTCACGTCTCTCATTCTCTCACGTCTGGACTTATGCATTCTCTTCTGGCTAGTCTGGCCAAAATCATCTATCCACTCCCTTTAACGTATACAAAACTCTACAGCTCGCCTAGTCCTTAGAATAGCAAATCTGAGCTCAACTCTCTTTTGCTCTCCCAGGTTTTGCACTGGGTGCC
>CM054141.1:6756694-6794569 GCA_028751875.1 Rapana venosa
TCCCTCTCATCTGCCCTCATTTATCTCTCTCTGTCCCTCTCTCCTAGTGCACGTACATGTGGTTATATATTATATATATATATATATAATAGTATATTATAATATTATATATATATATATATATATATATATATATATATTGAACATAAGTATATATACACACATATATACATATGCGGTTTGTGTATATATATATATTTTTTTTTTGTTTAATTCTTTTATATCGAGGACATTAGAATAAGCACTTATGTGCTTTCTACATCCAATCCCCGTGTGTATGCGGTTTTGTAAATTTTGTCATATATATGGGGGGGAGTGGGGAGCAGCGCATCAGTGTAGTTGTATGGAAAAGTACAGTGCTATTCTAGGCTGTGTTGCGCTGTGCCACACTCAGCCTGATGGCAGTGTTAGTTCACCACTTCGTGCTGCCACCATCCTTTCTCGTTACTACGCTCACAAAATGAACACTCCCACAAGTGAAGGAATAAGGCAGGGGGGTTCTACCCATGGTATTGAATGAAGGTGGCAGGAGGGTTAAGACGTTCACCTGCCAACAAGTTAACCGTGAGGTTCTGGGTTCGATTTCCAGCCTCGCCCTTTCTTCCCAGTTTGACAAAAAAATCGAACGGAATGTCAAAAGTCCTTCGAATGAGACTATAAACTGAGGCCCCGTGCTCGAACGCATGCAGAACATCTTGCGCACACGTGAAATCCTGTTCCGCTTTTCGGAAGAGTAGGCCATTGTGTGCCGGTGGAAACAGATGACAAAACTTACAAAACCGCATACACACGGGGACTGGATGTAAAAAAGCACATGAGTGCTTATTCCATTATCCTCGATATAAAAGAATAAATTTAAAAGATTGTTCTCAGCATGACAGCCATTGTGAGTCCCAGCCTCCTTCACGTACAGGCATGATCACTTTGAATCAGGTCAGGAGGAAGACTTCCACGGCACCCTGTTGTCATCTCACTGCCATGCTGTGAACCCAGACCATGTCTGTCTGCCTTGGTGTCAAAACACTGCGGACTGTGACTTGTACAACGCGGGTTCATTTAATAATTAATAATAATAACAACAATAATAATAACAATAATAATAATAATATAATAATAATAACAATAATAACAATAATAATAATAATAATAATAATATAATAATAACAACAATAATACTAACAATAATAATAATAATACATGGAGTTGATACAGCGCTATATCTTGCAAAACCAAACTCATCAAAGCGCTTTGACTGTTCCAGGGCAACGGTTTGTATGGCGGCCGTGGGGGTAGTGCTTACTACGGCAACGGTGGCTTCGGCAGTCTCGCTGGTTTGGGCGGCAACGGCGGCTACGGCGGCTACGGCAACGGCGGCTACGGCAACGGCGGCTACGGCGATGGTGGCTACGGCGGCTACGGCAGCTACGGCAACGGCGGTTACGGCAACGGCGGCTACGGAGGCTACGGCAACGGCGGTGGTCTGTATGGCGGTGGTCGCTATGGCAGCGGTCGCTATGGCAGTGGTCTTTACGGTGGCAACAGCTACGGCTCTGGCAAGGCGCACTAAGCCAGTGTGGACAGTCATGTCTGACTGCTGGCTGGTTCAGCCACTCCCCTGGGGACAGACCTCGATTTGAGCAATAAACCTGTTTACTCCCAGCTTTCCCAGTGCATCTCTTGCTGTCTGTGTGTGTGCGTGCGTGTGCGTGTGTGTGTCCGTGTGTGTGTCCGTGTGTGTGTGTGTGTGTCCGTGTGTGTGTCCGTGTGTGTGTGTGTGTGTGTGTATGTGTGTGTGTGTGTGTTTGCAGGCTTCCTGTCTGCTCTTTTTGCTGAGTGCCATCTATTCTTCCTTCTTTTTGAGTGTGTTTCTTTGACTAATATGCCTGTCTCTGTTTCTTTTCACTACAGTGCACACCACTTTACTAAAAATCACTATACTACACTACACTACACTGCTCTACTCTACACTGCACTGCATTGCACTACACTATACTACACTACACTACACTGCACTACACTACACTACACTACATTGTAATGCACTGCACTGCACTGCAATATACTACATTGCACTACAGTCCACTAACCTACACTATACTATACTTCACTGCAATGCAATGCACTACACTACACTACACTACACTACAATACAATACGCTACACTACACTACATTGTCATACACTGCACTGCAATATACTACTAAGTTTGTTGCCTTTTATTATTATTACACTACGCAACACTACCCTGTACTATACCACACTACACTACACTATTTTATACTATACGATCCTACACTGCATTTCTCTGCACTACACTGTACTACACTACATTGTAATGCACTACACTGCAATGTACTACATTGCACTACACTCACTTCACTGTTCACTGGTCCCGTAACCCGCCAGGGTCGTAGGGCGTGCATGGGACTACGTTGGCCACGGCTCACTTAGCACGGTCGTGGCGAGTGTGGGTGACACTGAAGTCCTCCTGTCCAAATCACGGATGTCGTCGCCCACTTTCTCTCTGTCTGCCCGTCTTCTCTTCCCTGGACTGTTCCTTGCAGGATGGTCTTTGCAAAGTCCTACTGAGCGTGTTACGTGCCCATCAAACCATCCGTGTTTCCCTATTTTCGCGTGGTCATGGTCTTCATAGTACACTTATTACACTAGCTCTCAACTGTGAAGTGTTGCCGTTGTTTATGCACTAACTACACTACACTCATGTTGCACTAAATGCTATACTACTCTACACTACCCTACGCTACGCTATGCACTCAGCTACTGCACTGCATGCAAGCCACACATGCTAAGCACTACTTCACTACACTACACTCATCAAACGTACACTACAGCTTACCCTACACTGCACTGCATGACTCTACAATGCATCCTCTACACTGACATCTAGCTACGACTACGCATACTGACCTTTATGATACTACACTCACTACTTTGCTTATACTCTACCTACACTCACTCTGTACTACATTCTCTGCATACCACTACACTACATCTTACACTCACTTACTTGTCACCTACACCGCCTACTACTGCATTGTACGACTGGTATAATCAGCTGATCACTTAGCCTGTCATGGAGATCTATACTGATTTGCTTACATTTCATTTCATTAACCGTCACTCGGATACGCCTGATGATCTGCAGTTCTCTACCAGTTGTCACGTGCCAGTTACTTTTTTCCTACGCTAGACATATTTACTATGCTTCATTTAGGTGCCTGTACTAGATTGGACTACATACTCTACATACATTCATCTATATTTCACTCATCAGCATCTCAAAGGCGTGACGGGCTAGCTCATGTCAGGTCGGACACTCGCGTTTCCCAGCCAGTTAAACAGCGTCGAGGCGTGGTTCACCCTTGGATGAGGCTGAGCCTTCTCGCCTCCATGGCTCAGGACTACAGCTTACCCCAGTTCCCCAGCTCGCTACTTCATGTACCTGACTCATTTGCACGGTCAGGAAGTAAAGCAGCGAGGGAGAGGTAGATGGGCGCCTCCTCATTCGCTGCCTAGAGAAGTGAGGTCATCTGACCGCCTCGCTTCCCTACCACCTTAATTAGTTATGGGACACCTTTACATTTCCTATTTTACAGCACAGCACAGTACATCGCTACATACTCCTTACACTACCTGGCTATTGACAACTACACTACACTACACTACATAATTCACTACACACACCACGCAGGCATACTATTACATGCACTACACTACACTACACTATGCTTACACCGCATTGTTGCAACGTTGATATCACCCTATTCCCCAAATGACCAAACCTGTACATACACTACACTACCTACGGTACACTGCATACACTACACGACTAAGGAAGCTCATATTGGCACTGTTGCAACGTTGATATCACCCCATACACCACTAAATGACCAAACCATTACACTGCACTACACTGCACTACACTACACTACACTACGCTACACTGCATTGTGCAGCGTTGATATCACCCCATACTCCAAATGACCAAACCATTACACTGCACTACACTGCACTACACTACACTACACTATGCTACACTGCATTGTGCAACGTTGATACCACCCCATACCCCAAATGACCAAACCATTACACCACCTGCTCTGCCCTGAACCCCAAACCCATATTATCCTGTTCCGCTTTTCGTAAGAGCAGGCCATTGTGTGCCGGTGGGAACAGATAACAGAATTTACAAAACCGCATGCACACGGTGACTGGATGTAAAAAGTACATAAGTGCTTATTCTATTATCCTGATATTAAAAAAAAATTATTCTTTTACTTTGAGGATAACGGAAGTAAGCACCCACGGCTTTTTTTCATCTAGTCCCGAGTGTATGCATTTTTGTAAATTCTGTCATCCCTTCTCACCGGCACACAATGGCCTACTCTTCCGAAAAGCTGAACGGGTTTTAACGTGTGCGCAAGATGTTCTGCGTGCGTTCGCACACGGAACCTCGGTTTATAGTCTCATCCGAAGGACCTTTTGGGGAGAATGGAATCGGCACTGATGTTAACTCCAGAGGAAAACCCAACACTTGAGCACGCTTGTGATGTTGTTTAATGCATTCAGCGCTGCTAACAGGAGCTAGACGTTCAGCTGTGGGATTCTGGATCAAAATAGTCAATTGAAGGTGTTCTGTTAAACTGCTAAGAGTGTTGCTTTCTATCAATACATAACACTAAAAGCACCACCCAAATTAACGGTAATGAAAAATAAATCATGTAAATAAAACTCAGTCGATTAGAAAGGTGAACCCTCTAACTTTCCAGGCGGAATCTGTTGCTTCACTGATTCGGGCACACACCACACACACACACAACACACACACACACACACACACCACACACACACACACCACACACACACACACACACCACATACACAACACACACACACACACACACACACACACACGTGCGCGCGCGCGGGTCGGAAGTGTGCAGTGGTTTGATCCCCGTTTGGGACCGAAACTTCCTCCCCCATACATTAGACAATGAGTGGTGGTCTGGGTGCTAGTCTTTCGGATGAATCGATACACCGAGGTCACACCTTCGGATGAGACTATAAACCGAGGCCCCGTGTGCGAACGCATGCAGAACATCTTGCGCACACGTTAAATCCTGTTCCGCTTTTCGTAAGCGTAGGCCATTGTGTGCCGGTGGGAAGAGATGATAGAATTTACAAATCCGCATACACACGGGGACTGGATGTAAAAAGTACAGATGGGCTATGGTTTGTCTGCAGTTTGCAGCCTGTGCATTAGCAGCCACCACCACCCCTCCCCCCCTGGTGGTGGAGGGAGAAAGCAAGGGTTTGTTGGGGCAGGCAGTTTTCAGACCCGGGGAGAAGTTATCTCCCTTGAGCCTGTTCACTATCGGTGGATCGGTGGTCTAGAGGTCACGCGCCTGTCTAGAAAGTGAAAAGTCTGGGTCGGAAGTGTGCGGTGGTTCGATCCCCGTTTGGGACCGAAACTGACCCCCCCCCCCCCCCTCCCCATACATTAGACAATGAGTGGTGGTCTGGGTGCTAGACTTTCGGATGAATCGATAAACCGAGGTCACGTGTGTTACAAGTAATTATTTAGCGCACGTTAAAGAGCCCACAGCAACAAGAGAATTGTCCCTGGGAAAAAAATTATTTGGAAAAAGCCGCTCTGATACGAAAACAAATACAGTTTGCATACAGGAAAAAAACCAAAATGGGTGGCGTTTCTGGTGTGGCGACGAACGCTTCCCGGGAAGAACAGCCCGAGTTTCACGCAGAGAAATTTGCCGTGACGTGAAGTGGTGCATAAAATACAAATAAACTAAAATGACGACAATAACCACTTTGCAACCACCACACGCTACGCACACGGTCCGATAATCCATGTTCTTTGTACTACGGTGTCCATCCTGTTCTGCATTGCATTCAACCTCACCACTGCACTTGATCACCCACAGTGTGTGTGTATATATATATATATATATATATATATATATATATATATATATATATATATATATATATATATATATATATATATATATATGAAATGAAGGAAATGTGAAGGAAGGTGGCAGGATGGTTAAGACGTTTTCCTACCAACATGTAAACCGTGAGGTTCTGGGCTCAATTCCCAGTCTCGCCCTTTCTTCCCAATTTGACAAAAAAATCGAACGGAATGTCAAAGTACTTCGGATGAGACTATAAACCGAGGCCCCGTGTGCGAACGCATGCAGAACCTCTTGCGCACACGTTAAATCCTATTGCGCTTTTCGAAAGAGTAGGCCATTGTGTGCCGGTGGGAACAGATAACAAAATTTACAAAACCGCATACACACGGGGACTGGATCTAAAAAAGCACATGAGTGCTTATTCCATTATCCTCCGGGAAAAAATTTATCTGAGCGCTTTGATTTGTTGCTTTACAAGATTCAGGGCTATATAAATTCCATACATTATATATATATATATATATATTAAATGGAATTTATATAGCGCTATATCTTGCAACAAAACAAATCCAAGCGCTTTCATTCATCCTACTCATTCACATGCAGCCAGGTACAATTAATAGGATTTTGTTTTCTTTTACAAGTTCACATGTATACACACACGCTCGCACACACGCACGCACACACACGCACATCCACACACATATAATGCGTGTGTTGTTGTTGTTCTTGTTCTTGTTGTTTCAAGCCCACCCTTCCTTAAATCAGCTGGATCATAGTCCCCCCCCCCCCCCCCCCCCACACCCCCCACTCCTCCTTTAAAGAGGCGTTACTCAGTGTCTTATGTATGCTAAGAACGATAATTTGATAAAACAAAAATGGTGAAAAAAATTCAGTCGCACGTGTTTCGTCTTCCGATTAATCTTTCGAAGTTATTATTTGGATTTGTTTTAGTCAAAAAAAGGATGAGCCTTTCAACTTCTCTCTCTCTCTCTTTCTTCTCTCTCTCTCTCTTCTCTCTCTCTCTCTCTCTCTCTCTCTCTCTCTCTCTCTCATATGTATTTATATAATAACCCCGCCCTCCCCTTAGGAAGGCGAAAGCCGAAATATTGGGGGAGCATCTATATATGTTCGTTGTTATGCTTTCACTCTGTGTGGTATATTATATATATAAATATATTTATATATATATATATATATATATATATATATATATATTTATATATATATAATAATATATATAATTATGTGTGTATATGTGCGTGTTGCTTAAGTTACGTTATTTGGGTTAAGAGCATCTGTCATAGTTTTGAAATGCCGATCATCCTGCTTTGCTTGTAAAGTGAAATAATAAAACTAATAAAAAGATCATAGACGTTCCTACAAAAGAGACCAAAGAATATTATGACTGATCAAGTCCAACGCTTTCTCAAAATCAATAAAAGCAGCATAGAGTTTTCGAGTATGTGCAAATTGCTTTTAAACAAGTGCTAACAAGGTAAACATACAGTCCACAGTCGAATAACCCTTTCAAAAACCAGTCTGAGGATCACCTGTAATATTGTTTTCATCTACCTATTCTTGTAAACTCTATTAACAATATTTCCATAAAGTTTACTCCTTACATCATTGAGTGAGATTCATCTATAGTTTTTACGTCACCTTTCTTGTAAAGAGGCAAAATAAAAGATTCATTCCAGTTATTTGGGTATACACCATCATCGAATAATTTATTAAACAGCTTTATAAAAACTGTGTACAACTTGATCAGATGAATTTTTAAACAGTTCACTAATAATACCATCAAGACCAGTTGCCTTACGATTTTTAAGTTTTCTTATAGCTAGCAAAACTTCCTCTTTGTAGTCATTAATGCTATCCTCTGATACATCTTCAATAACAACATTTTCAGGAACTGGTTGTAACAAAGCTTTAAAATGACAGAACCATTCATCACTAGTCATATTATTGCGCATGGATTGTTTCCCTTAAAATGATATTGACAAACAGTGTTCCCAAACTCTCTCTGATTGTTTGCTGAAGTTACAAGCTTTTCTACAAAAGCTGTATTAAATTGTCTCTGTTTTCTCTTTAATAGATTCTTATATTCGCGCCTTGCAATCAAAAAAGGCATCTTTATCATTTGCTGTGCGTGACCTTCTACATGTTCGTAACAATTTCTTCCCTCCATCTTACTTAGCATACATTCCTGATCATACCAGTCACCAGCTGGCTTTTTACTATTCACACGTACACGCTTTTTTATACAGACCGCGCTTTCCTTAACGCAACCATTAAACATACTTAGTGCATCATTTTTACATCCACATCTTATTAAAAAAATTTCCACATCAGTCTTCGTACTAATATCTTCAATGTCCAGCCTATCATCAAAACATGAGCATACTGGTCATTTCATATTAACTTTTCTATAACAAAGTCGTGTTCTTGATTTCTCACACATGTTTTCATTAGGAAAAGAAATACAAAGCTTCAAAGGCATAATTATGGTCTGAACCAATGTGTTCAGATACAATTAGATCACAACAGTCAGTTACATTAGAAAACAAGTTTTTGGACAATAGTCGTTGACACTGCTACCAGTTTCTGAAAAGAATATGTATAGCGACCTTCCAAGTCGCCTTTACAACTGCCTTTCAAAATGCACATATCCAAAGCAGTGCACATATTCAACAGCAGGTTACCATGATTATTTAAAACACAATCTTCTGAGTGATGAAAAGAGCTTACAGGACTACTTTTATGCTGGTTATCGTAAACATCATCTGCAAAACATCTTGAGAATTATTGGCAATTCTACTGTTCAAATCACAATTTAATATGACATAAACAGCATGTTGTAACAAACACTCAGTCAGACATTCCTCAAGCATATTTAGTTCATTCTTCACATCGTAGTGGGCACAAAAAGGAAAACTTTATGGGTGTACATAGGAACAGAAAGATAACACATCTTTATCCAAACCAAACAATTTTTTAATGATCAAAAACACACACCATTGGCACAATTAACATCAACATATTTAACAAAGGACTGTAATTCATTCTTTACTAAACAAACCACTCCTCCTGATCGTCTCCCTTGCCTTGAAAACTTAACTGCAGGTTTGCAAATAGCTTTATGTCCTGAAAATAAATCAGAACATTCTTCCATAAAAGTTTCAACCAAGCAGACAAAATCAAAAGTATGAAGAAATGAAAGGAAATCACGATCAGAAAGCTTAGACGATAAGCTGTTGACATTCCATAACAAAAAGGAAAAGGGTTTATTTGACAACTGTATACGCGCTGTGCTAGTTGTGTGTATGCACGTGCAACCTGCTGACACTTCAGCCTGGCTGGTTTCATTCGCCTGGCAGTGTTCAGCAATGTCAGCGTGACCAGTGACAGACCACGGCGATAGCGCCGGTGTCGACTTTTCTTTTCTCCCCTCTCTACTTTTGTCCTGGAAAAAACCCCGGTCAGAAACAGGCCGGCCACTTCCCTATCTGTTTTCTGTCAGGGCATCGTGGTCATCCAGGAAAAATGTCCTGCCATCTGTCAGTAGATGGTCAAAGACCATGGTGGCCCTTTTACCCTCTGACTTGGCTTGTCTTAAGTGGGGAGACAGCTTTCGCCTGATGTCTCTCACCCGTTGTGAAAAATCTTCCCCAATGAAGATGTTACTGCCCTTCAGATGACGTTTAGCTTTAAGCATCTCTATCTTGTCTTTGTAGAAGGTGCTTCTGTTTTCTAAGTCATCGGTCTTCTTCTCCAGGAGGTGTACTTTAGTAAGAAGTTCGGAATTTTGTTTCAAGTCCACATTTTGTTCTTTCAGAACCTTTACTGTTTCCCAAAGTCCAACCCCTCGTCCACGTCGTGGGAAACGGAAACAGGTCAAGCTGGCTAACGGGGCTCTGGTAAAGCTGTGACTGGCCTAGCAAGCCGACAGTGGATTTTAACAACGCTAAGAAAACTGAAAAGAGACATAAACGGACGGATACCAACGGAAAACGACCTCGCAATGGAAACGGACATCGAGATAGGAACAGTGACTACATTGGAACATGGAACCCCTGGGGCCCAAAAACAAACAAGGAACCAAAATTGTGGAATTCATGACCAAAAAAAAGGGATTCCTTCATGGGCTTTTCGGGACATTTGGAAGAAAGGAAAGGAACAAATTTCCATTAAAAACTTTTTTTCTCATCGGAGTGGAGTCGGGAAAAAACCAGAGAGCAATGCATGGTGTGGGTTTCCCTTTCCTACACCCGGGACTGCAAAAAATTCTAAATGGTAAAGAACATTTTCAGAAAGCTGTTTAAAAAATCGGTGTAAGAAAGTCCAAAAAAATTGCCCTACTATACCCCAAGTATATGCACCGTTTTAACGATTCGTACTCGGGAAGAGGAAAAAAGACCTTTCTATCAAGGCTCCCGCCCCTCTTAACAGAAACCCCTGAAAAAAAGGGGAATTTGTATGCCCAAGGGGGATTTCAACGGCAGAGTTGGGGGGAGAAAAACCGTGGCAAAACATCTTGGCCCCCACAGTGACCACAGAAAAACTTGTTTTTTAAAAACGGGAACCACGTGCTGGAATATTGCAAGCATGATTGATCATCACCAAAAACCTTTTTTCCAAACTCGAGCCCTTCCCCAAAAAAAATTTACAAAGGGGAACGATCTCAACATCTTTTCCTCAAATGCCCTTTTTTACTTGAAAGTTTTTTAAACACGTTAGGGCCCATAAAAAGACAAAAAAGCCATCCCCAATCCCAAACCCTTTAAAACACTGCCCGGGGTTTTTGTAAATTTACCCCTCCATTTTAATTTTTCAGAAAAAAAAAATAAACAACTTCTGGGGAAGAACCAGCCTGAAAAGATAAACCTCCTCAAACTGGAAGAGAAAGAAGTGCAAGAAAAGTTTACAGTGCTTAAAGGGTAAATTTTTTGCCCCCATTAAACACAAACCTTTAACATGGAAGCAAGTCGGGGAAACCCCTTCAAGCCGCTCCCCTTAAAACCCCTTTGGGGAAGTTTGCGGGACAAAAAAAAAATGTGGGGGTTTTAAAAAACAGGAAAGCACAGTTTGGGTTTAAACCCCAAGGGGGAAAGGGAAAACCCCTCAAAAAAAAAAAGCACCCTATATAAAGCTTGGGTCAAGCCCAAAGACGAAGGGGGGCTACGTCAAGTACAGAATCGAAAGAAGACATAGTAATCGGTTGTGAAAGCCCCCCAAAGAACAATCTTGGGCAAACTTATGGGGAAAAATTAAGCAAAAATTTTTCCAAAAAACCCTCCCCAAGGAATTTTAAAAAGTGTAAGCGATGAGATAAGAAAAGACCATTCAAATCCAACAACAGTAGGGAATGAGGCAAATGGAGGGGGCCTGCAAAAAGGGGAAGAGGAAATTCTGAAACGAGGGGAAACTTTTTTAAAGATTTTTAAAAACCCCCTTTCTGGGTAAAAAAGCTTCCCTCGGTTCTCCCACGCTAAAAAAGACCAGTTGGGAGCCCCAAATCCTTAAAGCGGGAAAAAAAAGGAAATTTAAAAAACCGGGGGCCCAAAAGGGAAAAGGGGGTGAGGGGAACGGGGGCCAAACAACTGAGGCCATCTTGCGGGGGGGGGAAAACAAGGGGGTTAAAAGGTGGTCCCCACCCAAATCTTCCAGAAAGCTTGGGGGGGGGGCGAGGAAAAATAACAAGGGGCCTTGCAAAGGGAAAATAGGTGGGGGGGCCTTTTTGGAAGAAGAAGGGGACCCAAGAGGAGGCCTGCGGGGCTCCTCCCGAAGGCCCTTTACTTTGGGGGCCTTTGGAAAAGGGGATGGGGGGGAGGGTTTTTGTGGGTATTTGGGTTTTTGGCCAAAGATTTTGGATCAACGGCGGCTAAAAACCAAAGGGGGCAGGAAAACACCTACCTAAAAGCAATCCCCATTTGGTTTTGGGAAAAGGAAGGGGGTGTACAGACCCAAATTTTCGCACCCCGACAGCTGTGTGAAAAAAAACCACCCATAAAAACCCAAACGGCATACAGTTTTCGTTGTCAAGAAAAATTTTGACCGATAAAACAGAGACAAGCCGGGTAGACCCCTGGAGCGTACGACGGTGAAGGGAAAGTTCCCTTGTTTAACATCAAGAAATCATGCAACAGTATGAGGCAGTCCAAACACCCAGTGGAACACCCGGGACGGGTTCCCGGTTACATGGGGGGTCGGGAAAGGGCTGCGTTCTCCCCCCCCTTCTCTTCGTGTTTAAAATGGCCCAGATTAAAAGGGAACCCAAACCCAAAATCCTGGGGCCCTGAAACGAACTATTTTTTGCTAGAACCAGCCCCTGATGAATCAGAACAAACCCTTTTTTCAAGAACACAAAAACCCAACTCAACACAAGTGGAGGGGTTATGACATAAAAGATCGTATCACCAAAAAAGAATTTGTCTGTCAGCAAAATCCAGAAAGCTGGGACATAAAACATCAAGGGCACCAGCGGGAAACGGGACCAAAAAATTTAAATCCCTTTGGGCACCCCCCCCCTTTTCACTAAAGAGGGGAAAATTGGACAGAGGGTTGAAACAAGTTGCCGAAAGCAAACACAGTCAGTTCCCAACTCCCCCCCTTTCCCTAAAACTTTCCCTGCACCCCAATGAGCCCCAAAGGGCCCAAAACTCATCAAGGGCCATTTTCTTTAAAAAACACTAAACAACAGTGTCAGGGACCCCCCCCCCCCCCCCAAAAACAAACCCTTAGAGGGGAAAAACGGGGCACATGTAAATGCGCTCCCTTTGGAAAAAGCTGTCAAAAGACCGACGCGGAAAAGATCAAAATGGGGTGATCAGAGCCCAGGGGCGGACTAACCCCAAATTTCTCCCCCTTATTCAAACCAAAATAGGTTAAAGGGGGTTTTGGTCACCTAAATTTTAAAATCCCCCCAAAACCAACCAGCCCTAGGGGCAAAACACCATCAAATACAATGGCGGGAAAGCCAGAGGTAGAAAGGGGACATGGAGCGATTTCCGTGGGGGACACCCCCCGACCCCTTGACCGGGTCCTACATCAACCCTCCCGCCTAGCTGCAGCGGGACTTTGTGCCCCCCGCGACCCCGGGAAGGCCCCAGCGGCAGAAAAAAGAAGCGAAGAAGAACCTTTACTTCGTCCTCCAGGTCCTGACGGGTAGTGTGCATTCCAGCAAAGGGGGCCTTTAACTTAATAAAAATTAATAATAATGTAGGGAAATTTTATTAGCGCTGAATTTGAAAAAGTAAACAAAAAAAAAGCGTTTCCCATTTCCCAGATCTTTCACACGCAGAAACCCAGCCCATAAAAAAAAAGGGATAAACAAATATCAAATGTTTTTTACCAACAACTTGGGGGGGTGGGGGAGGTAAAGGCAGCAAATGAAAAGGGGAAAAAGATAACAGGGGGGGAAAGATCTCGGGTGGGAGAATAATTTGCTTTTTAAAGGCTAGATTTTGAAAAAATCAAATGAAGCTT
Organism: Rapana venosa; assembly: GCA_028751875.1. Classification (NCBI taxonomy): domain Eukaryota; kingdom Metazoa; phylum Mollusca; class Gastropoda; order Neogastropoda; family Muricidae; genus Rapana; species Rapana venosa. The sequence goes on from CM054141.1 coordinate 6,770,140, forward strand.
TTGCAAATTTGGGGGGGGGGTCGTTCCATGGGGGAGGGCCCGGGAAACAGGGGGAAAAAAGCGGGGGGCCAAACGGGTTGTTTAAATCGGGTGTTCAAAAGCCAACGTATCTACAGTAAACGAAGGGGGGGGACGGAGTTACGGTGAAGACAGTTACAGAGTTTAAGAAGGGGGCAGTTTTGTGGAGAAAATTTGAAAAAAAGGGAAATTAATTTATACTTTAGTTTTTGTGAACGGGCAGCCAGTGGGAGATCGCAAAAGAGGAGTGATGTTTTTCAATTTTTTTTTCTAAGGCCCATCGAGTCCCAGAGTTTTGTATGCTTTAAAGGGGGAGTAGATGGAGGGCCCGGCAAACCGGCCAAGAAAAATTACAGTAGCCCAGTCGGAAAGAATGAGAATGTGACAATTTGGGGGAAATTTGTTCAGTGACGATACGGGCAAAATTGGGCACTTTTGCGCCGAAATTTGATATTAGCGGGAAAGGGGGCCCTTTCTGGGGGTTAAATTTTTTTTCCCTTAGAGAGGTGTTGTCAAGAACCACCCCTTTGAATTTTCACAGGGGACAGAGGAACCGATGAAATTGCTGAATTCCACTAAAGTCTTGGGTTGGAAAAAAGGGTTATTTTTTTGGTCCCCATAAAGCAGGGTTTCCCTTTTTTATGGGAAATTTAGCCGTAATTTTATTTTTTTTCACCCCTTTTTTGGAATGCCCTAAAGGGCAGGGGCCATTTTTGTCCCGGGGGAAGGCAGTTTTAAAGGGGTTTGCTACTTTTGAAGCTGAGGGGCCTTCGCATAGAAATGAATGATCAATAATGGGGTTTATTATGTTTGAGAGTGGGGCATTTGTAAGAGTGAAGAAAAGGGGAAAAAACCCGGGAACTGACCCCTTGGGGACCCCACATTCCAGTTTGACGGGTTTTGATTAAATTTTGCTGACAAAATTTTCTGGTATGGGTTTTGTGGGTTTAAATAAACCGGTGAGGGCAGTGCCTTTAAAAATTCCAAAAACAGGGTTCTGGAGGCGAAAAAGAAGAATTGAGTGATCTTAGTGTAAAAGGGCAGAAAGTTTGGTCGAAAGAGTGAAAAAGGGATATTTTACCTGAAACACACGGGGAAAATGGTTTTTCTCAAGTGGGGACGGGGGTGTTTTCGGTGCGGGTTTGGGGCCGTTTAGCAGTTTAAAAAGGGGGGAAAGGGAGTTTTTTGGAATGAAGGGGGGTTGTTGATTTGGGTTTAAACAACCTTTTCAAGACTTTGGAGATAAAAGGTAAGTTAGGACGGTCTGTAATTTTTTAAAATGTTGGGATCAAGGTCATGCATTTTTAGAAAGGGGTTAAATATTGGGGGTTTGGGAGAGCTGAGGGAAATTTTTTCCTACAGAAAAAATTGAGTTTACTATTTCGGTGACGGGGAGGGTACAAGTTGTGGAAGGCATTGTGGAAGCCCGGGGGAGCGGGTATGGGATCAAGATGCATGATTTTAACTTTCATTTCTTTCAAAATTTTTTTTGATTTTGCTTTCGCTTGGGGGAAATTGAAAGAAAAAGAGAGGAGTGCCAGTAATGGGGGACGGGAAATTTGCAGGCGGGAAAGGTTCTAAATCCCCCGGAGCGATTGTTGGGGGTTTTTAAATCTGAAAATAGGAAAAAAAGATGGGGGAAAGTTCAGCAGGCTGGGGGTTGGTAAAGAGGGTTTTTTTTGGCGATCCAAAAAAATTTTGAGGGGAGGGGGGAACAAAAAATTTTTTTGGGTTTTACGGGGAGAACTTGGAAATTTAATAATTTGTCTTTTGGGAATGGTTTAAAAAAAATTTGATTTTGGGTTTGTTTTTTTTGGGGGGAACCCTTTTTAAATTGTTTTCCCGGGTTTTTGTTTTTCCCCCCCAACTGCCTTCTAGACCGGGCCATTTCCCTTTCCCCATAAAATTATTTTTTGGTCCCAGGGCGCCGGGCCCTGTCACAGGAGATGGTCAGTTGGGGGTGCTTTTTGTTTCGTAAAAAATTGGGGAGGACAGTGTTTTGTTTTTCTGAGAGGTCTGTGTGGTCAGAATTTTGCAAAAAGGGCTTTTCCATACTTGTGAAGAGAAGTTTTTAATTTTCAGGGCCCTTAAGATTGGGGGCGGGAACATTTTTTCTTTTTTTTTTAAATTTTTGGTGATGGGGAGGAAGAAAAAGAAGGGGGAAAATGATCAGAATCTTTTAAACCAGGGACGGAGAAGATTAAAAAGGGTTCAACAAAGGCATTGGTGATCACCCAAATTCTAAAATTGCCCGGATCTGTGTTTTTTGGGTTCATTTTCCCTTTTGGGAAAAGAGCCCTTGATTTGACAGAAAAAGAGGGGGGACGTTTGACTTGGGGAAAGACGGGTTTGTCAAAAGGAAGTTGAAGTCACCGGAATTTTGGGGGATTTTTTGGAAGAGGGGCTATGGGGTCAAGGAGTACTGGGAATTTTTGAAAAAAGGGGGAAATTTTGTCGTTTGGGTTCTTGGGTTTTGGGGGGGGGAAATTAGAGAAAAAACGAAAGTAATAGAAGGGCCAGGAAGGTTGGGTTGAGTTGGCAAACTTCAAAATTCTTTAAAAAAAGGGGAAGGTTTTGATTAAAAGGAAAGAGCGGGTTTTTCCACATGCCCTTTAAAATGAGGGAAAAGGAAAACCTCCACGGGAGAGTCGGGGAAAAAAAAACGGTTTTGTAGCCGGGTTGGTTTTAGTTTTTTTTTTATTTTTGGTTCTTTGTCCATGGGGTTTAACCCAGGTTTCATTTAAAAAAGGGTTTAAAATTAAAGGTTTTTTTGGGAGTTTAAATCAAAAATAATCAGTTTTTCCATCAGGAAGACAGACTGCACTTTTGGAAAAGTAATGGGAAGGAGATCTGAAGGGGCGGGGGGGTTTTGAAAAAGGAAAGTGGTGATTGGGGAAAGAAAATAAAGGGAAGAGGAAAAGGCATGGTAGCGTTTAGGAAAATGGGAAAGGGACCCCAAACAAGATTTTTGGTTTGGTGAGTCAGAAGTAGATTTTAAAAAAAATTTTTAATTTAAACCCACACATCTTTGATACCCCTTTGAACCAGAAAAAAATTGTCCAAAATTGTGCACAACAAAAGAAACAAAAAGTGAAGGGGCAGGTGAACAGCAGATGGAAAAGCAGTTTTTGGGGTTGGGGGAAGGAAGTGACATCAAGCTGGGGGGGAGAACGGGAGAGGGAAGGCACCCCCTGCCATAAACGTGGGCCTGCCCGTTTTCCCCCTTTCTATTTTTTGGGCGGTGGTTTCCCAGAAAAGGGAAATGTGCTTTTTTAAATTTGGGGAAAGAAAAGGGCGTACTTTTTTATGGCAACGTCACGTAAAAGTATTGTTTTGTTTGTCCACGGCCCCCAAACTCCACCCTGGAAAAACCCAATGGGGCCACTGCGGGGTGGGGGGGTGGGGGAGGGCCCCGTGAAGCACGTGCAGAGGGTTGGGGCACAGGTCGGGTTTAAAGTGGGCCCACAAAGCCCGGGAACGGTCAGGGTAAACAAACTCTTTAAAGTCAAGGGAAATTTTTTAACTTTTAAAATGGGACATGAACAATTTAAAATTAAAAATATTTCAAAAAGTAAATAGTTAAAAAGAAAAATTTTTGCCATTCGTTTCCCAAAAAGAAAAAACAAACACGATAAAATTGAAAAATTTTCCCCTTACAGGGGGGCCCGGGAAAAACAAAAATAATTAGCATAAAAACAAGAGCTACACACATGCCCCACCAGGCGAAAAGGGGGAACCCTTTTCCCATCTCCGATGTTATTTGCCCAAATTTCTGAAAACATACCATGGGTCTAGGAGGGGGAAGGCTGGGGGGAAAGAGGGAAAAGTCTGTCGCTGCCTCCAGAAGTCCCAGCCCCGTCCTGCCTTTTTCCCCTCTGCCCCAGGACTGCTCCACACCCCCACACGCGCAGCAAACTGGCGGGGTTAAAAAGGGGCCAACTTTTCAGCAGCCCGCTTCACCATAAAGGAAATGAAACGGGGGTTTAAAAGGGAGCCACAAGTGGCCGAAAGGCGAAACCCGCGGATGCTTGGTCCTTAGATGCTTGCTGCCGAAGTCTTGGACTAACTATGTCACCGTCCTTGCAATAGACAAAAATAAAAGGAGCTTTGTGACACACGTCCTTTAGCGGACAATTTTTCACAGAAACGCACCCAGAGAGAGAGAGAGAGAGAGGAAAGGGGGAAGGGGAGAAGAGAGAGAGAGAAAAGAGGAGAGAGAAGAGAGAGGGGAGGGGAGAGAGAATGGGAAAGAATGAATGAATAATGAATGAGAGAGAGAGACAGACAGACAACAGAAGACAGAAGACAGAGAGGGGGGAAACTTTTGGGGCTAAAGGGAAATGCACCCCGCCCAGAAAAACAAAAAAATCCGGGCGGAAGTTGCGGTGGTTTTTCCCCCTTTTGGGGCCCAAAAACCCTTTACCCCCCCATTTAGACCCTGGGGTGGGGGGATTTTAGTGGGTATTTTTTCGGTGAGACATAAACCAAAACCCGTGTGTTAATACAATTTTTTAGCGCCTTAAAAGAAAACCCCCGGGAAACAAATAAATATCCCCCCAATGATTTTAGAAAAAAACCACTCTGGAAGGGAAAGAGCTACGGTTGCAGACAGGGGAAAAAATGAAAGGGTGGCGCGCTATTGTGGGACGTGCCCCTCCCGGGGGGGAGGCAGCCGAGTTTTCCCCAGAGAAATCTGCCTTTTTTTAAAAAATGGTTATAACATGAAAAAAAAAGAGAGAAAATAAGTCTTAAACACAAAAAATTTTTAAAATATTGTGCTGATTTCACTATTTATAAAACTTTCTATCTTATTTTTATCTTTCTATCTATCTTTCTACTATCCATCTAACTGGCGGCTATTTCTGGTTTTGTCCCTTTCCCATATATCGATTGATTTTCAAATATTTTATTATAAAAACACACACACACACCAAATATATATTTATTTTTGTATAGTATTAAAATTTTTATTTTATTTTTATATATTTTAAAATATATATATTATTTTAAAAAACGTGCATGTGTGTGGAAGGTGGAAAGAAAAAAATAAAAATTTTTTTTTGTGTTACCTTCAATAAAACAAACCAATTGCTTTTCTTTGGGCAAACCATCCCATAAAAGGCGAAGAAAAAGGGCAGAAAAAAATTTTTACCAAAAAAGGAAAAAAATATGATAAGGTTTACGATGATTTGATGACGAAACGACGGGCGATTTACATTTCATCCTAATTTTAAAAAGGTTTTAAAATTTTGGGGGAAAAAAAAACAAAAAAGGGTTTTTAAAAAAAATAAGGGGCCCCCCCCCATCAAAATTTTATGAGAGAAAAAAAAAAAGAAAGACCCGAAGAGAAGTTGACATGGGGAAAAAAAACGAAAGAAAAAGGGGAAAAACAAAAAAAAAAAACAAAAGGGGAGGGAAAAGGAGGAAGAGAAAGAGGGGGAAAGAGGCGTAGAGAGGGTTAGAGAGAGGGGAGAGGAAGGGGGGGATGAGAAAAGAGAGAAAAAGAGAACTATAATAAAAATTTTAACCCCCAAACAATACCTTTTTGGGTTACAAAAATTTCATACATCATCAAGAAAGACGAAAAACAACACAAAACAGCTAGGTAAACACAAGTGATTTAAAGAAGACAGAGGGCACCCGTGGGAAAAGGGGGAGCGACTGGACAGGGGAGGGGGGCAAACAATTTATGGGCAGAAAAGGGGATTTTCCCACTGTTGCACGTTTAAAAAATGACTGCCGCTTTGCCAATAGCCCGGGTCCCCTGGGCCCCCCCTTTTTGGTAAGGGTTACCCGGGGGTCTTCCTGGGGCCAAAGCCTCCTAAATGAAGGGGCATAAATCCACATCAAACCAATTTAAAAACAAAGGCCGAGATACCCCCAGTAAATCAGTTTGGGCATTTAAAACCCTGCACAAGGGAAAAAAAGGCCCCCGAGACCCGGCGAGCGAGCGAGGGGGGAGAGGAAAAGAAAAGCCCGAGAGAGGAAAAGGAGAGGGAAAAGGGAGTGGTGTTTGTGGGTGTTTTTGGGGGCGTTTTGTGTTTTGTGTGTTAAACCCAAAAACCAAAATCCCCCGTTTCTAACATTTAAAAATCAAAACCCCAAAGATCCCTCCCCCCAATCCGACTGGACCCCCATCAAACAAAGACGACATAAACTTTTAAAAGGGTTTCCAAAACCCTCGTTTCCCGTATTCCCCCCACAATTCTCAAAAAGGGCGATGACAAAATGGGGCCAGAACCCCGAAGCTTTTTCCCCCAAAAAACGCAGAAAAAATTAAAAAAGGATGAACTGATTGACTGTAATTTTGAAGAACGTCCCGACTGCCCAATTTTTTTTTTTTTTTTTTTTTTTTTTTTTTTGAAAATATGCCCTTTTAAAAAGCCAGGGGGGTAGGGGTTTTTTTTTTTTTTTTTAAAAACAGGCAGTGACCCCCCCCAGAAAGGGCCCCAAACCCGTCCTTTCCCGGGTTTCCCGTCTGCCGGGCGTCCCCACGTTCAAAACAGTCGCCCCCTCCCCTCTTTCCCAATTTTTCGTTCACAGTTTTTTTTCTTTCGACAACTAAACCCAAAGGGGGTTTTTTCTTTTTCCCTTTTTTTGGTTCTCTTTTTTAAACATGGAGTATGGCTTTTCCTTTTTTTTGGGGGATATACCATTAAAAAAAAAATCGAAAGGACCATGTTGCCCAAAAAACCTGTCTCAATATTAAGCTTTTAAGGCTTGTACCTGGGTCTTTAAAAAAAGGGGGCTTTTTAACTGACTTTAAAAGAAAAAGAAGAACCCGGGGTTTTGGGAGAATTTTGGGGGGAGTTTTCCGCCCCTTTTCTTTAAAAAATGCTTCTGGGCATTTTTTTTTAAAAATTTATTTTTGGGTGCTGTGGGGCCCGGTCTGTGGGGTTTTAAATGGTGAAACACTGCACGGGGCTTGTTTTTTTACATTTAGATTTAAGGGGAGCCCTTTAAACCCTTACTTTCACTGAAATATATGACACCCCTTATCTTTTCTATAGACAGTTCACAAAACCCATTTAAAAAATCAAGGGGCGGGTTTTGTAGAAAAAATTTTATAGTCTTTATCTCCTTTATAAGCTTATGGTAAAGATTAAGAGGTTAGTTTGGTTTTTAAAACTAGCATTAATGGATTTTTATTACATTTGACTAACCCCCGAAGAGAAATTTGGGAAAGTTTTCATGAATTCACATAAATACTTTGAATTAAAAAAGGTCTCCCAGATTAAAAAAAGATTGGGTTCCTTTATTCACTCACCCGAAATTAGTTTTTAATAGTTGTTGTCTAAAAACCCTCAGACGTCCCTTTGGGTTTAAAGTGCAGGGAAAATTTTGGTTGGCCATGTTTTGGGACAATGAAGGTTGGGCCCCAAACGTTTTTTCTTTTTTTGTTTTGTATGATAAAAACCCAGGGAAATGCGCTTTGAAAGTAATCGATTTTAAAAAAAAGTGCAAGCAAAGTACAGGGTTTTTCATTTATCCTAATTGAAACGTCATAGTGATTTCTGTTATGGGGAAGGTTTATGAGAAATTTAAAATTTTTTTCTTGAAAGCCCTTTTATTTTGGTTTTTATCCCCAATTTATTCTGTCGAATTTTTTCTTGGCCCTCTTTGGTTGGGGTTGGGGTTTGGGGGGGGGGGGGGGGGTTTTTAAAAACCCCCCTTTATGTGGTTTGGGAGCCCGTTTTGTTTGTTTTGTGGGACTGGCGGGTTTTGTTGCCCGTGTTCACTTGGGCCCGTTTCTATTATTTCTTTGTTTTTTTCCGTTTCTATTATTTCTTTGTTTTCCCCCTGTTTCTATTATTTCTTTTTTTTCCCCCGTTTTATTTTTTCTTTGTTTCCTCCTGTTTTTTGTTATTTCTTCTTTTTACTCCTGTTTTTTTTATTTTTTTTTTTTGCCTTTTTTCTGTTATTTTCTTTGTTTTTCCTTCCCGTTTTTTATTATTTCTTCTTTTCCCCTTTGTTTTTTTTAATTTTTTTTTTTCCTCCCGGGTTTTGTTTTTTCTTTGTTTTCCCCCTGTTTTTTGTTATTTCTTTTTTTGCTCCTGTTTCTGTTATTTTTTTTGTTTTACTCCGTTTTTGTTATTTCTTTTTTTTTCTCCTGTTTCCCGGGTTTTTTCTTTTTTTTACTCCTGTTTCGGTTTTTTCTTTTTTTGTTTCCCGTTTTGGGTTTTTTCTTTTTTTTACTCCTGGGTTTCCTTTTTATTTCTTTTTTCCTCCATTTCTATTATTTTTTCTTTTCCCCTTTGTTTTTGGGTTTTTTTTCTTTTCCCCTTTTGTTTTTGTTTTTTTCTTTTTTTTTTTTCCCCTGTTTCTGTTATTTCTTTGTTTTCCCCCTGGGTTTTTGGGGGTTTCCCTTTTTCCCCCTTTTGTTTTTTTTTATTTCTTCTTTTTCCTTTCCTTTTTTTGTTATTTCTTTTTTTTCCCCTGTTTCTATTTTTTCTTCTTTTCCCCTTTTGGGTTTTTTGTTATTTTTCTTTTTTCCCCCTGTTTCTGTTATTTTTTGTTTTTTTCCGTTTTTTATTATTTCTTCCTTTTTCCTTCTGTTTCTGTTTTTTCTTCTTTTTTCCCCCTGTTTTGATTTCTTTGGGTTTTCCCCCGGGTTTTTATTTTTCTTTTTCCCTTTTTTCTGTTATTCTTCTTTTTTCCCCCTGTTTCTGTTTTTTCTTTGTTTTCCTTTTGTTTTATTTTTTCTTCCCTTTTCCCCCTTTTGTTTCTATTTTTTCTTCTTTTTTTTCCTATTTTTTGTGTTTTTTAGCATTGCTTTTTTATGTTTCCATTTTGGGTTTTTGATTGGGAACACCCCTTTTCCCTCTCTGTTCCCCTTTTTTCTCTCCTTTTCCCCTCTCTCTCTCTCTCTCCCTCTCTCTCTCTCTCTCTCTCCCGTCCCCTCTCCCCCCCCTACATTGACGGGAAAGGTTTGTGGGTAAAATTTAACGTAAGAAATATCTTTAGGGTTTTGATTTTGTAACTTATAAATTTAAAATTTTGTCTTTGTCATCGTAATTTTTTTGTTTGCACAGTCTATTTCTTTTCCCTTTTTTATTATTAACTTTTTTCGTTTGGTTTCAAATTTTGATAAGACAAGGACAAATTTTAATATTTAAAAGGGAAATTTTGTTTATTCATTATCCTGCAAAAGGGTTAGTGTACCCCCACGGTTACCCGGGCTACGGGGTTTTGGTTAAAAGGGAAAATGAATTTTTTTTTTTAAAAACCCCTTCCCTTGCTTTTTCCCGGTTTGTTATCGTGGCTGTCCTTCGACTAGGGGCAAAGTACAAAGAGAGAGAGAGAAGGACACCAGAGAGATTTATTTTTTTAATTTTTTTTATTTTTTTTCTTTCAAAACGAGATAATGGAATAAGCATTTATGTGCTTTTTTATCCAGTCCCCCTGTGTTTTGCCCGGTTTTTGGGAAATTCTGTTTAAATTTTTTCCACCGGACACAATGGCCTTTCATTACGGGAAAAACGGAACAAAGGGTTTAAAGGGGCGCAAAAATGGGTCTTTCGTGGTTTGCACACGGGCTTCGGTTTTTTAAAAACTCATCCGAAGGACTTTGGGAAGGTGGATCTGCCTTTTTGGGTTTAAATCCAGGGGAAAAAATCCCTTGGCGGAATCGAAACCCCGGTTTTTTGTTTTTTTTTTTTTTGGGTTTTTTTGGGGGTGTTGTTTTTTGTGGTGGGGTTGGGGGTTAGGGTGGGGGTGGGGGGGTGGGGGGGGGGGGGGGGGGGGGGGGGGGGGGGGGGGGGGGGGGGGGGGGGGGGGGGGGGGGTTTTTTTTTGTTTTGTTGGGTGGTGAAATTGTTAAAAGGGAACTTTTCCTTTTAAAATGGGGGCCCTTAAATTAATTTCCACAATTTCCTAAGTTTTTTTTTGGTTTTTGGTTTGGAAATTTTTTTTCAAAAGGGGGTTTTACTTTCCCCCCCCGGGGGTTTTTGAGTTTTCCCCGGTTTTCCTGCAAAAACACAAAAACATTTTTTGGGGGGGAAAAAATTTTTATTTGGGGGGGGGGGGGGGGGGGGGGGGGGGGGGGGGGGGGGGGGGGGGGGGGGGGGGGGGGGGGGGGGGGGGGGGGGGGGGGGGGGGGGGGGGGGGGGGGGGGGGGGGGGGGGGGGGGGGGGGGGGGGGGGGGGGGGGGGGGGGGGGGGGGGGGGGGGGGGGGGGGGGGGGGGGGGGGGGGGGGGGGGGGGGGGGGGGGGGGGGGGGGGGGGGGGGGGGGGGGGGGGGGGGGGGGGGGGGGGGGGGGGGGGGGGGGGGGGGGGGGGGGGGGGGGGGGGGGGGGGGGGGGGGGGCCCCCCCCCCCCCCCCCCCCCCCCCCCCCCCCCCCCCCCCCCCCCCCCCCCCCCCCCCCCCCCCCCCCCCCCCCCCCCCCCCCCCCCCCCCCCCCCCCCCCCCCCCCCCCCCCCCCCCCCCCCCCCCCCCCCCCCCCCCCCCCCCCCCCCCCCCCCCCCCCCCCCCCCCCCCCCCCCAGGGAGAAAACGATCGTCAGCTGTAAAATAGATCTATTTTGCCCAACAAAAATATTACTTTTCTATTTTTATGCGGGGACGAAGGGAAACCCTGCTTGTGATTGTCAAAAAGTAAATTGTAAAAATTTAAGAAATGAGATAATTATTGTATGTTAATGAAATTCCTGCCTATATTTGGTTTCATTTTTTTTTGTGATTAATCTTGTTGGTGTGTGCTGCCCGTTTTTATTTGGGGGGGTGGGGGGTTATAAATGTGTGAAATGAATGGCGCTGGGTAAAAAAAATTTTCCGTTTGGAGTTATTTTTTAAATTTGGGGTGGTTTGTGTTTTGGAATGAACTGTTTTTTTTAAGGGGGATAAAAAGCTAAAAAAAACCGGTTTGGTTTCCCCAAACTGTTAGAGCCCATTTTTAATTTTTTTTTGTTTTGTTTGGTTTTGTATTAATTTTAACCTTTTCTGATAAGTGTTTTAATTTAAAAAAAGGGGATTTTTTTCCCAACACCGGAAAGAAATAGAAAAAGCAGGGTAGAACCAAATCCGTGCCCGGAAGTGAGCTACCGGGAGTTACCGCACGCGTAGCAGCGCACATGAAAAGAGGAAAATGCGCACATAAAACGCGGACAGCAAAGCGCAGCATTTAGAGACAAAACAGCAGCAAAAACGCAGCAGTAGCCCCAGCAGCAGCCCCAAAAGAAACAGGCACCCCGGATATTTGTTTTTTAAAGCACGCAAAATTTTTTTTTTCTTGGCGAACCCAAAGCGGGGTAGCACAACAGCGCAGAGTGATGCGCGGAGAACAGCGCAGAGAGCAGAATGTTGCTTCTTGTAGATGACTTAATTGTTTTTCCCCCTAGTTTCTAATGGGGGTGGGGGGACAGACTCTATCTCAGGAAAAGGTGTTTTGGGAAAGTTGCATCCAGTGACCCCATTCTTTGGGTCATACTGTTGGGGGGGCGTTTGGTGAAAAAGCAGCTAAAAGGTTTTCTCCTATGTAAAGGGTGGCTGAATAGGTAACATGAAAGGGCAGCAAGATTTATGCCAGCACAAACCCTGACTCACCCTCTCATTAAAGGACCTTTTGCATACGGAATGAAATGGGGAAGGCTCCCAGAGCGACAGCGGGGTACCTCACACCCGCCCCCTCCTTACCTCGATTATGTCCCCGTTTTATCCTAGCCTATCCTGCCCCTTTTACTATCCTCCTCCTTTTCCCTTCCTCCTCCCTTTCCTCCCCTTTTTTCTCCTCCTCCTCCTCCTCCATCATTGTAACCATTTTTTTTATTCTCACCTTTTTGCCTTCATAATTCATCATAATCGTTAAATCATAGCCGCCCGTCGTTGTCCTTTCCCTCCTCTCATCAAATCTTTTACATGTTTTCTAAGGGGGAGGGGTAATTTAAAGTTTTCATTTCTTTATATCCTCGCATCACCCTTCATTGGCATATCATCACAAATTTTTCATATCTTGTCACCACCCGGGTCATTAAATAAACCCGTCGTGGTTCTTGGATAGGGGGGTTTTTTTTTAATCATCATCAATCATCATCATCTTTTCCCATCACCAAAAATCTTTTCTTCTATCATTCCCATTTCATTTTTGGGGGGGTTGTTTTTATGGCTTGTTATCTTCAGCGTAAAACACACCATAAGACCTGGGGAAACGTACCCCCTTTCTCTTCCTTTTCTTTCTGCCCCTCTGTTCCCCAAATTTCAACTTTTCCTTCCGGGTTAAAATTATTAATTTGGGAAGGTTTTACGGAAAATGGCTTCAACATTTTCCCAAGGCCGGGAAAAAGGGCACAAGGTTTAGGAAAGGTTAGGGGGCCGGGCTTTTTTTTAAAAAACCTTCAATATTTGGAATTCAAATTTTGGCAAAGTACAAATTTGGAAACCGGGGAGTTTTGGCAAAGAGGAAATTGTTATCCCCCAATGGGGGGGGAATGGTTATCCCAAGCCGGGGAATTGTTTGGGGCAATTTTTAAATTCCAGGGGGGAAACCAAAGTTTTGGCAAGGAGGAATCCCCTGGGGAATTTGGCAAAGTTTGGCTGGTTTTATCAATGGTCTGGGGCAAGGGTTAGGCTGGCCTGGGCAAGGTTTTGGCAAAGTTTAGGGCAATGGTTTGGCAATCCCGGGGCAAGGTTTTTGGCAAAGTTAGCAAGGAAAAAGGGGGGGCAAGGTTCGGAAAAAAATTACGGCAATGGAACGGCAACGGTTTCGGCGAATTTTTTGGGAAAAAATGGCGGCAAAGCCCGGGGGAAAGGCTTGACTATTTTTCTTAAGGGCTAGGATGGAAAAAAAAGCCGCTTAAACCAACTCCTAAACTCTGGCAAAGGGTCCCAAAAAGGCGTGCTGGGGGGAAGGTTTCCGGTGGTGTGTTTGTGAAACAACTTCGAAGGAAATACCTTTTCTGTGATGTTGTAAAGGGGCACAGTTTAAGCGCCCCCTTCCCCTTCCTCCTCCCCCCCTCTTCCTCTCTTCCTCCACCCTCCCCCCCCTACCTCCCTTTTTAAAAAAATATTTTTAGGGGTTTTAAATTTAAATTTATTTTTTGAAAATTTTAAACTTAAAGCCAACAATTTACCCGCGGGGGCCCCAACCCCGAAACCAAGCGCCGGGCGCGCCACAACACCCCCACCCCCCCCCCCCCCCCCCAAAAACTGTTTGGAGTGTTTTTTTTTGTTTTTTTTTAATGGCATTCAGACGGGGATTTAACTTCCCGATTAAACCCCCGAAAACCTTTTTACACACCCCCATTCAAATTTTCTCCTCTCTCCTTTTCTCTCTCTCCCCCCCCCACACCACACACACACCACCCACCCAAAAACCCCCAAATTAAAATTAAAAATTTTAAATATAATAAAAAAAATAAAGAATTTAAGGGCCCTAACCTTAAGGTCGTAGGGGAGCGGGGGTTTCAAGCCTCACTTCCGGGGGCCCAGCATAAGGAGGGGGGGGGCCCCCATCTCCTCTCCCCGTGCTTTACCTTCCCTGCCCCAAAGAGGGCAGCCCCTTTTAAGCGGGGATGAACGGGGGAACCGTATGAACCCAAGGCGCCAAAGGGTCACCTCAACGGGAAACACCTCGAGCTGCTTAATTTGGGGCTCTCTCTTCTCTCTCTCTCTTCCCTTCTCTTTCCTCTCTCTCTCTCTCTCTTTTTTTTTTTTTTAAAATATTTATATAATTATATAAAAATTTTTATTATCCGCAACTAATTCAGAAATGGCTACAGGTAAAGGGGAATATATGACTTCAGCAAGTGATTATGAATTGCTGAGAGTCATAAAAACTTCTTGACTGGGCTATTTCCATGATTTTTAAACCTTTTTTTTACATTCAAAAGAATTAAGAATAAAGAAATAAATGGGGGATTGAAATGGAAAAAAAAACAACTGACATTTTTTTAATTTTTAGAATTCCAAGCATTTAATCTCATTTATGTATTAGAATTTCTCTTTCCTAGGCAAGGAAATGTGATGTATAATTTAATGTATGTTTGTAATTTTTATAAAATTTTATATATTAATTATTTTTATATATATATAATAAAAAATTTTTAAAAAATATAAATGAGTGATGTGTGTGTAGAGCGCGCGCGCACACACCAGGTATTTGAGTAAGGCGTTTAGTTGAATCATAAAAGATTTAGTTATCATTTTTACGTAGTATACGCCCCTTTAAGGAAAATACTTCAAACAACCTCTTACTCCCCTCTCCCCCTCTCTCTCTCTCCTCTCTCTCTCTCCCCTCTCTCTCTCTCTCTCTCCTCTCCTCTCAATGTCTCTTTACACACACACCACTCATACTCCCTACATAAACTACACACAAAAACATACAAAAACAACAAAACCAAATACTAAAAAACATTTTCCCCCCCAAAAACCCAACACAAAAACACACACACACACACACAACACACACCACACACACACTGCATTTTCGTTTGGGGTTTACACTAGGTCCGTGTGCGAAAACACGCAGAAAAATCTTTTGCACTTAAAACCCTTCCCCTTAACAAGAGCAACATTGTGTGCAGTAAACGGGGGTAAATTTTCACAAAACATGCCCGGGGACTACATTAAAAAGTACTGGTGCTTTCTCCTTTCCTCAAAAAAAGATTACCCCCCCCCCCCACACACCACACAAAACAAACACATGCAGCACACAAACACCCACAATTTTGTGAGCATGCACCCCTATGACCTTTCCCCCTGATAGGCCCTGTGTCCATGGGACACCCTGCATCCTGGGCGCAAACGCAAAGCCACAATAGCGGGAATGGCGAAAACAAAAACTGAGATAAACAACAGCTTCTTCGTAAACAAACCCCAAAAAAACAAAACCTTTTCATTCAGCAAAAAAAAAGTATTACCTTTTCCCAAATTGTTGATGCGATACCCTGAAACTCTTTTCCCCACATCCACTCTTTGGATTGCGAAGGGTAGCCCTTGCCTTCATCTACGACCATGTGAACTTCCTTCTAATTTTTATTTTTTTTGACAAAGTCTGCAAAATTCGCTTATTTATCAGATCCTTTTCAGCCCCAATTTTTACCCCAAATTTTTTTGGGACCCCTCCCTTTTTTTTTCCCCGCAAGCGAGAAAAAATCTGAAATTTGAAAAGAAATGCAAAAAATTATGTGTCGATCCTATACCTGTTCTCTTTCACCCCTGCCTTTCCCCGTTATACCACTTCACAAAAAACAGTAAAAACCCTCACTTCTTCATGAAATTTTTCCAACAGCTCTCAAAAATGAATAGTTAATCTACTAAAAAACCCCCCCTTCCCGAAAAATTTTGACACCTTTGCACCCTTAAAAAAGGGCTAACAACCCCCCTCTTCTTCCTCTTTCCCCCTTTTCGTTTTTTTGGTCGCCGCCCAAAAAAACCCCGATTTTAAAAAAACCCCTCTTCCTGGTCTCCCTCTTCTTCTCCTTAACGGCCTTGCAAAACCCTTTTTTTGTAAAAAAAACTTGGATTTGGGCCCGCCCTACCTTTAGTTAAACCTTTCCAATCTTAAAGGGTTCTTTTCCCCCTAAAGGGGGGTCCCCAAAGGTTTCTGATTTTTTTATTTTACGCCCCTTTTCCTTTTAAATGGGCTGTAAATCAAGGAGCCCAAAATTTTACATGTACTCCTAAAATTGTTTTCCTCATTAAAATTTCCACGCCTTCAGAATAAAAAGGATATGAAAGGTCGTTAAAACGAAAAGAAAGTTGAGGGAAAAAAACTCTTTTAAAAGGTTTTAGTTGCAAAAACTGTTATTGTTTTAAAAGTTTGGCATTACGAAAACCCACACTCTCAATACAAAAATTCATCACCCAGAACTCCCAGCCCATGCTACTTTTAAATTTGCGGCCCCTTTAGGCAGTTGGGAAAAGTACCTGCCAATGATGCAACCCCCAAATAGTCACGCCCTTCATTCTCTCCGCGGGACTTATGCAATTCTTTTCTGGCTAGTCTGCCAACATCATCTATCCACTCCCTTTAACTATACAAAACTTTTCAGCTCGCCTAGCCCTTAAAAATACAAATCGAGCTCATTTTCCTCTTTTGCGATCTCCCTGGTTCCCACGGGTGCCACAGAGGGAAAAAACTTTTTTAAAAAGATCATACCCTTTAAAATCCCTCCAAAAACAGCGCCTTCGTCCCACTGTGAATGTTTTCACCTGAAACATTTCCTCCTCGTTCCCCCCGCTCTGCTCAGACACCTTGTGCTTAAGAATTCCTAATTAAACCATCCCCCGGGGGCGGGGGCTAAACTCGGGTTTCGGTCCATCAACCCGGAAGGCCCCCCTCTTTTCCCTTTCCCCAAAAAAGCCTTTTATGAGGGTTTTAAATCAGCCTAAAGACACATTTGTGCCCAAACCTAGGATTTTCCCTTTGTTAATGTTCCATTTCTTTTTTTGTCCCACCCAAAAAACCTTTCCAATCCTGCCGTAGTGTAAAACCCTTTTAATGTATGTGCGTGCGGTGCGTGCGGGCGTGCGGGGTGTGGGTGTTTGGGTGTGTATGTGGTGGGGTGCGAGTGTGTGTGTATGCATTTGAAATTTTTTAAAAGAAAAATATTTTAATTGGGAAAAATGGCCCGCATTAATTTAGTAGGATGAAAAAAAGCCTTTAAATTTTTTTTGCAAAAATATAGCCTTTTATAAAATTCCATTTTTTTTTTTATTTTTTTATTATTATTATTTTATTATTATTATTTTTATTTTTTTTAAAATTTTTAAATATTGTTTTTTATTTATATATTATTTTATTTTATATATTTTTATAAAATTATATATTTTTATTTTAAATATTTTAAAATTATATATTAAATTTATTATTTTTATTGGGGTTTTTATTATTATTAAATTTTTAATTTCTGGTTTAGTTTTAACCTTAAAAGAACGTTTCCACACAGTTTTCAGGGGAAACAAAATTCAATCAACACCTGCCAAAAATGGAATGGGATCCCACAGGGATCCCTTTTTTCGCCCCGTTTTTTTTCACCCCTTTACACTCCCTCTTTCTCAAATAAAAAATCGTCATCAGATCAAAACCCTCATTTTTTTGCAGATGACTCTCAAATTCTTACGGGTACTCCTGAAAAACTGCCTTCTCTCTTGATTAATAGGGCCTATGCCTTCCCAAAATATCCCAAAAAAGGATATACAGGGAAAAAGGGGACAGGGAAAATGCAGATAAAACCCAACCCATGCTTGCAGGACCAAACACCCAAAATTTCCCAAACCAAGAGTTTAATAGAATTCGACAATTTTTTCGTCCCCCCCTTTTCCCCTGTTTTAAAAAAATTTTTAAGGGTATTATCGACAACACACTCCAATACAAAAATTCATCACCCAAAGGGTTTCTTGGGGGCCTTTATGCTACTATTTAAATTTCGGCACCTTAGTGGGAGTTCGGAAAATTTCCGGGCCACTATGCAACATTCCCTCCAAAAAACTTTTTTCCCTTAATCGCAAAAGGCCAACTATTTTTCCCCTTTGGGCCAAAATTCAATTTTGGCAAAAACATACAACGACCGGGGAGGAAAAACCCCCCTAAAGATTCGTGCGTGGGTTTCGCCCGGGTTGGGGTTTTTTGCTGCCTTTCATTGTGTCTTGTAATTGTGAAATTATGAAAGGGTTCATGGTAATTGCGAAGTGAATCTCAACACAATCAGCTTTCTACACAAATTTACAACACCATTATCTCTTCTCTATATCTCTTCTTTCTCTGTCTTAACACAACAACACAATTTATAAAAAAAATATAAATAATTAACAATATAAATCAAAAAAAAAAAACTAAAAAATTTTTGTATTTTTTAATTATTCCGTGTTTTTTAAAAACTCATCAAAACGGTTTAAAATTGCAACATATTATCATACACCGCCAAAACTAAATACCACAACCACCACCGCCACCTCTTACACCTTTTTCTAAATTTAAATTGGCATACAGACAAAATAATTTAAGAGTACTCAAATTCTTGAAGTGATGGGACCGCTGCCTCTCTCTTTTTTTCCTTCTCTCCTACCCAAACTTTTTCCTTTCTTTCCCCTTTCGGAATGTTGGGTTTTTTTTTACAAAGTTCTATAAAATATGCATTTCAACCCCCTTCATGTTAATGTTTTGGGTATTATCGCAACATTCATTAATTCATGGGCACCCCAGTGTTTGTTGTTGAGCAGAAAATAGGCCGGGGAATTGGGTTGACCGTTCAGTGGATTTTGTTTCCTCACATTAATAGGCCACTCCCCCCTTCTCAGGGGTTTAAATTCTTTTGGTACCTGCCCTGCTTATCCAACCTTTAAGAACAACTTTTAAAACAGCCCCAAACCAGGGAAAAGGAAATTTAGTTTTTCTTTTTGCGATTTCCCTTGGTTATGGGTGACGGGTTTTGGTGTACCCTTGTTATTCGTAAGGTTTTCGTCATGTGTAGGGTTTTGTTTTCGTTTCCGTTTCGCGCCGTGTTGATATAATTAACCCGGAAAGGAGGGCCATCAGCGGGAAACAAGGAAACCCCCCCCCCCTTTCCCCAACCCCCCCCCCCCAACCCCCCAAAAACAAAATTTAATAACCAAATTCCCTTTTAAAATTCCTTTAAAAATTTTTTCCCAAACCCATACCTTAGTAAACATTAAAAGGGGTTCCCCGTGGGGTTTTTTGGGTTATTGCGTTCGGCATTGCATTTAACTTATTAAAGTTATAATTTTACCCTTGTTGTAGGTTCCACCTTTTTTCTTTTGAAATAAGGTTTTACCTTATTTAATTTAAACCTATTTTAAATTTTGTGTTATTTTTTTATTTAAAAACACAAAACCAACCCGGTAGGGGCCAACCGAACCTTTTAAGAAAGTTGAAAAGAAACCCGGCAAAATACATTTTCTTTTTACCCTCGCCGTGTAATGCACACTAGGAGGGGAAATTTTCCCTTAACGAGGGATTGAAATAACGACGTGTAATATTCTACCCTAAAAAAACCCATAAATGCCACCCTTTTTTAAATTTAAAAAAGAACCCCCCATATGCAGGGACATAACAAAACCCCATAGACAGGTATAACCTTTTAGTAAAAAGGGGTCCTTTGGTATCAAAGTTGGCGATACCTCAACTTTCGGACAGGTGCCACAAGGGTAACATAAATCAGTTCCTGTTGTTTTTTATATGTGTTTTGTGTTTTGTGTGTCTTTGTATTCTGTTTCGTTGCTGCAGATTTGTGTGTATGTGTTTTTGGGTTTGAGCGCGCGGGCGCTTCTCGTGTTGGTGTTTAGTGAATGGAAAGGAAATTCATAAAGCAAAAAAAAAAAAAACCACAAACCCAATTTTAACCAATCCCCCAAACCTCATTGTACCAAACCCCTCACTCCAGTGCAACCTTCTAAGATGTTCCTCCCCAGTAGTTTTTCTCGAGGGCATTCTCTGAGAGGCCTTTACTATTAAAACATAAAATTTCCTGGCCCGTACCTGTAAACCTTTATTTTTTGCATTATCCTTAATCCTTTATTTTAATATTCTATTTTTATTTTATTTTTTAAACCAAACAAACACACAACCCTCGACACCTAACTGTTAGCCCTTGCCAACCAATCGGCCGAACAACAACTGGGACCCTTACCCCATATGAAAACAAAGAATTAAATAGTGCATGTCCAAATGATCCCCTTCTTTGGTCAAAAAGAAACCTTTACGCGTGTAATTTACTTACCCTTTGACATGTTCAAAAAATTGTTTTCAGAAGTGTAAAACGTATCAATTGGGTGTACTAACCCTAAACCCCAACGCCCATGCCATGGGCAACCAATACAAAAAACAACACCCAATCTGACGTGTAAACCAGTACACACCAACAAAAAGCATAATGACACAACATATAAAATTAAATTTTGACTTAAAATGAATGAAATAAAAAATTATAAGGGATATTTTTACCCATACTGAAAAAGAAAATAAACGAATAAACCTAATTACATGTCATACAACAATACCAAACCAATGTATAAAATCCCATATTACAAATGGTCCTGCAAAAAAAATTTTGAAGTTCAAAAAGGGAATCACCCAAACCCAAAACCCTAACACACCCTAAAACGGTTTTTATAAGGAAAAAACAAAGAAAAAAGACAAACATACTGGACAAGGCCAAACAACCCCTGCGGCCCAAAAGGCACCCATATTAGGCATAACGCACAAACCCCTCAAAAACTTTTTAACCCCTAAAACAGTTGAAAATTTACCACATTGACTGTTGGGAAACCTAATTTGAAGGACTTAAGAATAAAAATTCGGGGAATAAGGATACCCATACTGGACGTTTAATTATGCTACCAAAACCAGTTCTTACCCCTTCTTAAATAAAGGCAAAAACCCCAAACAAATTCCATGGGAATCCCCAAATTTGAATTAAACTAAGAAAAACAACTCTTACAAAAAATAAACCAACACAGTTAAACTAAACATCACAAATTGTTTTTAAATTAAAAAACAAAAGGACAGTGATAAGGTTTCCCCCTTTTAAAAAGGATTTTGCCAAAAACCCCTTTTGATTTGAATAGAATCACCATACTGCAGTTTCCAAACAAAACTTTTACGGTGTCCAAACACATAACTATATAATTTCTTTAAACCCCAAACAAGGGCATACGATTAACATAAAAATGTACTGGAATTGCCAGTTGGTTGTAACTCACCCCTCGGAGTGTATAACATTCCCCCTTGAACTTCAAAGAGCAAAGCAACAGTCCTTTGTTTCAAGAAAAAAAATTTCGGATACAACCACCTCAGGGGGTTTGTCGGGTTTTAAAATTTCCACCGTCGATCTTCGGGATATTCCTTTTCCCAAAAAGAAAAGAACTATTCATAAAAGACCCCCCTTCCGGGATTTGGCCAGCCAGAGCCCTGGTGGAAAGTCCGAACCCGTTCCTTTGGCCATCCAGAAAAGAAAAAGGGTAAAAAAAAAAAAGGGGAAATATTTTGGAAAAAAGGAAAATTTACCTTTGGGGAAAACAGGGAGGAGAAAACACAAATGGAAAAGGCGACCACAAAAAGGGGGAAAGGGAAGGTAAAGGAAGGCGGGGGGGGGGGGAGAAAAAGGACGAAAAGGTCGGAAGGGGAAAAGAAAGGAAAAGAGATTTGTGAAAGGGGGAAAAAAGGGGGAAAAAAAAAAAAAAAAAAACCCCCCGGGGGAAAAAAAAAAAAAAAAAAAAAAATTAAAAAAAAGAACAACAAAACCCCCAAAAACCAAAAACCAAACACCCCAAACCCCAAAAAAGAATTTGGGGGGAAACCCTTTCCTTCCCTTTAAAGGCAAACCCGTTTCCGGGGGAAATGGGTGTAAAATGAAAATGAGGGGTCCCCCAAAAAAACCCCACAAACCCATTATCATCACCCCTACGACAGTGTCCATAACATTCCCCCAAAGACGGGTTTCACTACACCTGAGCATAAGAAAAACAGTACTTTTGTTGCTCAAGACATAAGATAATAATTTACATTTGGAAACAGTACCACGTAACAAGAGGTTGATACATGGTTTAAACACTTCACACGATCGTAGTCATTCAGAAAGGATGACTGCCTTTCCAAAGAAGAAAAAGAACTGACTTCATCAACCAGACGCCCCTGCCGGGACTGGAACCCACGTCTTCATGAGCCCATGGAATGAAAGTCAACCGCCACAACCCGCTCCTCTACAGCATCCACCTTCCAGATTCTTAACTGCATAAAGTTCCATACACATACATTTTCGCTTACCTTATATCTGCAGAAAGGCCACTCACTGTCTTCACCGTTCTCCGGGGCCACAGTGTCGAGGACTGAAGCACACAACATGGACAAGGCGACCAGAGAGGAGGAAGCACACCGGCTAAAGCACTACACGCCTGCTGTCGCTCCGCCCGGGCTTGTGCAGCATTCTACATGACTGACCACTTTCACTTCACGTGCTCTTGGTAAGTGCGTGAAATGACTGACAATGAATAATGAGTACTTTGTCGACAAGGTTTGCCCTTTTCTCAACACACACTCAGCCTTCTCTACACAAATACACACACACCATATCTCTCTCTCTCTCTTTCTCTCTCTGTCACACACACACACACACTTTAACACACACACACACAAAAACTAAACACACACACGTACACATACACAACACCACACACACACACACACACACACAACACACACACAAAACACAGAACTTTGGTTGAGATTATACACTGTTTTCCCCGTGTGCCTTTCGAAAGAGCAGACTACCGCATGCACAGGGAACTGGGTGTAAAACTGCACATGAGTGGTTACTCCTTATCATCAAACAAAACCCAAACACATACACAAAACAAAACACGCAAACAGACACACACAGACATAACACACTTTGTATCTACCAGACCGTTTAGTTGGCATAGCAATGACGAAAAGATAACATTTAAGAGTACTCAAATCTTGAAGTGATGGGCAGGCTGCTCCCCTCTCTCTCTTCTCTCTCTCTCTCTCTCTCTCTCTCTCTCTCTCTCTCTCTCTCCTCTCTCTCTCTCTCTCCGTGTTGTTGGTTGTTGTTGTTGTTGTGTGTGTGTGTGTTACTTATTGTTCTCACTAAAATACTGAGCAGTTTGGCAACCCCCCTTCATGTATGGGCCAATGGCCTTTTTGTGAATATATCTTTCATATTCGAGTTCGAGTTCTCTCTATGCGTGCACACGCGCGAGTGTGTGTGTGTGTGAGACAAGTTAAAAAGGCGCGGGGTGAAGTTCGGGTTGACCCGTTCAGTGGAGGTTTAGTTTCCCTCCACATTAAGGTGATGGGGCCCACTCCCCCCTTCTAAGCCTCTGGGTTGAGATGACAAACTGAGGTGCCAGTGCCTGTATCAAAGCTTGTTGATAGCACAGCCAACTTTTCAGAAAGACAGGGCCACACAGGGATAACATGGAAATCCAGTTCCTGTGTGCGTGTTTATGTGTATGTACGTGTGTGTTTGTGTGTATCTGTGTGTATTTGTGTGTCTGTGTGTATGTATGTGTTCGTGCATGATTGTATGAGTGTGTATGTGTGTGTGGGGTGTGTGCGGCGCGCGCTCGTGTGTGTGTGTATATGAATGGAAAGGAACAGAGACATACAGGCAAAGAAAGAAAAGGAAAAGAGCAAACACAAGGAAAAAAGGAGTTTACCCCCAAAGACTCACGAAAACCACATCAGCCTTTCGAAGAATGATTTCCCAAACTCACACCAACATACAGTCTAATTCATCAGCACAGGACACATCATCCTGAGAACACGGCCTTTTACAAAGCATATCCAAACAGTCCTTTGCCGGCACCGTACCCGTACCCTTTCCGTATAGGGTTTGCCATATCCGTATCCCTTTCCGTAGTAGGTTTGCCATATCCGTATCCCTTTCCGTAGCCGTAGTTGTTGTAGCCGTAAGGTCCACCGTAGCCCTTGCCGTAAGGGCCACCGTTTGCCCTTGCCAACCGTATCCGTTGCCGTAGCCATATCCGTTGTAGGGTCCATAGCCGTAACCTAAAGAAAGTTGATAATAGTGAACACCCTGTCAAATGATACGCTTTCTTTTGGTCATAAAGAAACCTTTCAGCGCTGTGTGAATGCCAGCTACTGTTGGTACATGCATGCTGCTGATTGACTATGGATTTAGAAGGGAAAGACAGAGACTGTGGAGGTAGGGAGCATCTGTGGTGAAATGTCTAACCCGGTCAAGCACAAAACGCCATCCATGCACAGCTCAAGAAAACTCAAATACACAAAAGCAAAGCAAACTCCTGTAAACCGACAGTAACAGCAGCAGCAGCAGCATAGATGACAACAACGATTAACAAACAATCTAGAAAGCTTTTGAACTTTAAATGAGAGTGAAATGGGAAATAAAAATAAATGATAATATTAAATGGAACTTATATAGCGCTATATCTGCAAAGACAAATCAAAGCGCATTTCATTCAACCTAATCTTACACAGTCATACAATCAATGATTTAAAAAATCAATAGTTTAAACAAACATAATTATATTACAAACATGGTGCCCTGCAGACAAAATCTAAAGAAATACAATTTCAATAGTCCAATGTTTTCCAAGCACACACACATCACACAGATCGTATACAGGTCGTATAGTAAGGAAATGTTAAAGACAAAGAAACCAACAAAAAAAAAGACAAACAAACTAGTGAACAATGGACGAAAATAGCAAGGGACCTGCCTGTCAAAAAGGCAGCCTACAAAAATGAACAAAGTAAGCTAGCAAGGGACATAGAAACACCCCATGAACAGAAAAGTTGATTAGAAACAGCTAAAACAGCTGGGAAGAACATCCACTATTTTTGAAATTGATGGGAAAACCGATGGAATTGTGAATGGACCATTTAGAAAGCTGAAGAAAGTTCTGGAAAGAGGATCACTCTCCCAACGAGCAGTTTAAATTTATGCTAACCCC
>CM054141.1:6795069-6807569 GCA_028751875.1 Rapana venosa
TGGGGATCAACCACCGCACACTTCCGACCCTGACTTTTCACTCTCTAGACAGGCGCGTGACCTCTAGACCACCGATCCACCGATAGTGAACAGGCTCAAGGGAGATAACTTCTCCCCGGGTCTGAAAACTGCCTGCCCCAACAA
This sequence comes from Rapana venosa, assembly GCA_028751875.1. Taxonomy (NCBI): domain Eukaryota; kingdom Metazoa; phylum Mollusca; class Gastropoda; order Neogastropoda; family Muricidae; genus Rapana; species Rapana venosa. The sequence goes on from CM054141.1 coordinate 6,795,214, forward strand.
ACCCTTGCTTTCTCCCTCCACCACCAGGGGGGGAGGGGTGGTGGTGGCTGCTAATGCACAGGCTGCAAACTGCAGGACAAACCATAGCCCATCTGTACTTTTTACATCCAGTCCCCGTGTGTATGCGGATTTGTAAATTCTATCATCTCTTCCCACCGGCACACAATGGCCTACGCTTACGAAAAGCGGAACAGGATTTAACGTGTGCGCAAGATGTTCTGCATGCGTTCGCACACGGGGCCTCGGTTTATAGTCTCATCCGAAGGTGTGACCTCGGTGTATCGATTCATCCGAAAGACTAGCACCCAGACCACCACTCATTGTCTAATGTATGGGGGAGGAAGTTTCGGTCCCAAACGGGGATCAAACCACTGCACACTTCCGACCCGGGCTTTTGCGCGCGCGCGCGCGCGCGCACGTGTTTTGTGTGTGTGTGTGTGTTTGTTTTGTGTGGTGTGTGGGTGTGTGTGTGTGTGTGTGTGTGTGTGTGTGTGTGCCCGAATCAGTGAAGCAAACCAGATTCCGCCTGGAAAGTTAGAGGGTTCACCTTTCTAATCGACTGAGTTTTATTTACATGATTTATTTTTCATTACCGTTAATTTGGGTGGTGCTTTTAGTGTTATGTATTGATAGAAAGCAACACTCTTAGCAGTTTAACAAAACACCTTCAATTGACTATTTTGATCCAGAATCCCACAGCTGAACGTCTAGCTCCTGTTAGCAGCGCTGAATGCATTAAACAACATCACAAGCGTGCTCAAGTGTTGGGTTTTCCTCTGGAGTTAACATCAGTGCCGATTCCATTCTCCCCAAAAGGTCCTTCGGATGAGACTATAATCCGAGGTTCCGTGTGCGAACGCACGCAGAACATCTTGCGCACACGTTAAAACCCGTTCAGCTTTTCGGAAGAGTAGGCCATTGTGTGCCGGTGAGAAGGGATGACAGAATTTACAAAAATGCATACACTCGGGGACTAGATGAAAAAAAGCACGTGGGTGCTTACTCCGTTATCCTCAAAGTAAAAGAATAATTTTTTTTTTATATCAGGATAATAGAATAAGCACTTATGTACTTTTTACATCCAGTCACCGTGTGCATGCGGTTTTGTAAATTATGTTATCTGTTCCCACCGGCACACAATGGCCTGCTCTTACGAAAAGCGGAACAGGATAATATGGGCTTGGGTTTCAGGGCAGGGCAGGTGGCGTAATGGTTTGGTCATTTGGGGTATAGGGTGATATCAACGTTGCACAATGCAGTGTAGCATAGTGTAGTGTAGTGTAGTGCAGTGTAATGTAGCCTGGCGTGGTGTGGTGTGGTGTAGTGTAGTGTAATGTAAGGCAGGGTAGGGTAGGGTACTGTACTGTACTGTGCTGTGCTGTAAAATAGGGAAATGTAAAGGTGTCCCATAACTATATTAAGGTGGTAGGGGAGCGAGGCGTCAGAGACCTCACTTCTCTAGGGCCAGCATATTGAGGGCGGCGCCCATTTCCTCTCCCTCGCTGCTTTACCTTCCCTGACCCTAAAGAGGGCAGGTACCCATTTACAGCTGGGTGAACTGGGGGAACTGTATTGAAGCCACGGCGCGAGAACGGTCACCCATCTAACTGGTAACCACGCTCGACGCTGTTTAACTTGGCTGGGGGAAAGCGAGTGCTCCGACCACTGAGCTACCCCGTCCCCTTGCTGTGCTGTACTGTAGTGAAATATAATGTTTTGTGTAGTGTAGTTTAGTTTAGTCTAATCTAGTCTAGCGTAGTGTAGCATAGTATAGTGTAGCGTAGTGTAGTGTTGTGCAGTGTACTGTAGTGAACTGTAGTCTAGCGTAGCGAGTGAGGTGTAGTGATATGTAATGTATAGCATAGTGTAGTGAAGTTTAGTGCAGTGTAGTGTAGTGTTGTGCAGTGTAATGCAGTGTAGTGCGGTGTAGTGTGACGTAGTGAGTGTAGTGTAGTGTAGTGTAGTGCAGAGCAATGTAGTACAGTGTAGTGTAGTGTAGAGTAGCGAGTGTGGTGTAGTAACATGTAATGTCTAGCGTAGTGTCGTGTAGTGCAGTGTAGAGGAGTGCAGTGTAGAGGAGTGCAGTGCAGTGCAGTGCAGTGTAGTGTAGGGTAGAGTAGTGTAGCGTAGCGTAGTGTAGTGTATTGTAGTGTAGTGTGGTGTAGCGTAGTGTAGCATAATGTAGCGTAGGGTAGTGTAGAGTAGTGTTGTGTAGTGAAATGTAGTGTAGTGTAGTGTAGTGTAGTGTAGTGCAATAACAACGGCAACAAACTTAGACAGTGAAGCATAGTGTAATATAGTGTACTATGAAGACCTACTGACCACGGCGAAAAAGAGGAAACTCATGGCACGTATGGGCACGTAACACGGTCAGAAGGACTTGCAAAGACCATCCTGCAAGGAACAGTCCAGGGGAAGAGAAGACGGGGCAGACAGAGGAGAAAGTGGGCCGACGACATCCGTGATTGGACAGGGAAGGACTTCAGTGTCACCCAGGCACTCGCCCACGACCGCGCTAAGTGGAGCCAGCTGGTCCACCGTTCGTCCACATGCAGCGCCCCTACGACCCTGGCGGGTTACGGGACCAGTGAACAGTGAAGTGAGTGTAGTGCAATGTAGTACATTGCAGTGTAGTGCATTACAATGTAGTGTAGTACAGTGTAGTGCAGAGAAATGCAGTGTAGGGTGGTATAGTATAAAATAGTGTAGTGTAGTGTAGTATAGTACAGGGTAGTGTTGCGTAGTGTAATAATAATAAAAGGCAACAAACTTAGTAGTATATTGCAGTGCAGTGTATGACAATGTAGTGTAGTGTAGCATATTGTATTGTATTGTAGTGTAGTGTAGTGCATTGCATTGCATTGCATTGCATTGCATTGCATTGCAGTGAAGTATAGTATAGTGTAGTGTAGTGGACTGTAGTGCAATGTAGTATATTAGTCAGTTGCAGTGCGTTGCATTCAATGTAGTGTTGTGTAGTGTAGTGCAGTTGTAGTGTAGTGTGAATAGGTAAGTGCAATGCAGTACAGTGTAGGAGTAGACCAGTGTAGTGTAGTGTAGTATAGTGATTTTTAGTAAAGTGGTGGGGGAGCCCGGCCCGTTGTGCTCTGTAGTGAAAAGAAGCAGAGAGGAAAGCATTTTAGTCAAAGTAACAACTCAAAAAGAAGGAAAGTAGATGGCCACTCAGCAAAAGAGCAGAAAGGAAGCCTGCAAACTAACACACACACACACGACACACACACTCACACACACACACACTACAACACACTCGCGACACGGAACACACACGGACAACACACGCACACACGCACGCAACGCACACCACTCAGACAGGCATAAAAGGGTGATGCACTGGGAAAGCTGGGAGTAAAACAGGTTTATTGCTCAATTTCGATGTCTGTCCCCTGGGAGTGACTGAAACCAGCCAGCAGTCAGACCATGGCTGTCCACACTGTGGGACTTGTGCGCCTTGTCAGTGGCCGTAGTGTTGCCACCGTTAAAGGACACGTCATAGCGACCGCTGCCTTAGCGACCACCGTTCATAACAGGTCCACCGCCATACAGACCCCCGCCGTTGCCGTAGCCTCGTAGCCGCCGTGTGCGTAACCGCCGTTGCCTTTTGCCGCCGTAGCCTCCGTTGCCACCATCGCCGTTGCCGCCTTGCCTTTGCCGCCGCCGTAGCCGCCCGCCGCCGTAGCGCCGTAGCCGCCGCCGAAGCCGCCGCCGAAGCCGCCGCCGTAGCCGCCGTAGCCGCCGGCGGCTACGGCGGCTAAGGCGGCCTAACCACCGACGACTGCCGATGCCTCGTTTGCCGTTGTATCCACTACACCCCACGGCGCCATACATGCGATTTGCCCTGGAAACAGTCAAAGGCTTTGATGAGTTTGGTTTTGCACAAGAGTATAGCGCTGTATCAACTCCATTTATTTTTATTGTTTTTTATTAATTGTTGTTTATTTTTTTATTATTTATTTTTGTTATTATTATTTATTATAAATGAACCCGCTGTTGTACAAGTCTACAGTCCGCAGTGTTTTGAAACCAAGGCTGACAGACATGGTCTGGGTTAACAGCATGGCTGTGAGATGGCAGGGTGCCTTGGAAGTCTTCCTCCTGACCTGATTCAAAGTGATCATGGGCCTGTACGTATAGGAAGCTGGGACTCACAATGGCTGTCATGCCTGAGAAACATTTTTTTAAATTTATTTTTTATTTCGAGGATAATGGAATAAAGCATCTTGTGCTTTTTTTCATCTAGTCCCCGTGTGGTATGCAGTTTGTAAATTTGGTCATCTGTTTCCACCGGCACACATTGGCCATACTCTTCCGAAGAGCGTAACAGGATTTACGTGTGTGAAGATTGTTCTGCATGCGTTCGAACACGGGGACCTCGGTTTTTTGCATCTATCCGAAGGACTTTGACATTTCAGTTCGATTTTTTTTGTCATCAACTTCAGAAGAAAGGGCGAGGATGGAAATTCGAACCCAGAACCTCACGGTTAACTTGTTGGCAGGCGAAAGTCCCTTTAAAACCATCCTGCCACCTTCCTTTTCATTACCATGGTTGAACCCCCCTGCCTTATTCATTCACTTGTGGGAGTGTTCATTTTGTGGTGTGTAGAATACAAGAGGAATGGATGGTGGCGAACATCTGGTGTGAAACTAACACTGCCTCAGGCTGAGGGCCACCGCAGCGCATCACAGGTAGAATTGCACTGTACTCTTCCATACAACTACACTGATGCGCTGCTCCCCACTCCCCCATATATGACAAACAATTTACAAAACGCCCAATACACCCCATGGGGATTGGATGTTTGTAAAAAAGCTCTTATGTGCTTTATTCTAATGTACTCGATATAAAAGAATTTAAAAATAAAAATATATATATATATACACAACGCATATGTTTTTATGTGTGTATATATATTATGTTCATATTTTTATTATATACAAATTATATATTATATATATATTATATGTATATATATATATATATATATATATTATTAACCACATGTTTCGTGCACTTGGAGAGATGGGCACAGAGAGGTGAGATTATATTTTTTTTTTATTTTTATAAATAAGGGCAGGGTGGACGAGGGAATGATAGACAGACAGAAAGACAGACAGACAGACAGATTGAACAGAAGACACGCAGAAAGACAGACAGTCAGATAGTGAGAGTGGACAGACAGGACAGAGAGACAGAATAGAAGACACACAGACCGGACAGACAGAACGGATCCTACTTACTCTGCCATGGCCGTAGAGGGGACCGTTGACCATCATTGTTGCAAAGCCTCCCTGGCGTTGCGAAGAGGCCGAAGCCCAGGGCCGGAACCCCCATAGGTGCCAACGCGAGACCCGCCGTAGAAGCCGCGCCGGTTGCCCCCAGAGAAAGTCATTGCACCAAGCCGCCCACCAGGCCCCTGCTGCTCCCTCTCAGATAATCTGGCGAAGGTGCCACCGACCAGCAGGGCAGCACAGCAGAATCACGCGTTTGGGCACAGAGAGAGAGAGAGGACCGCGACAGAGAGAGAGGAGGGAGAGAGAGAGAGAGACAGAGAGACAGAGAGGACAGAGAGAGAGAGGGGGGGAGGGAGAGAGTGAGAGAAAGAGAGACAGAGAGAGAGAGAGAGAGAGAGATGAGAGAGAGAGAGAGAGAGAGAGAGGAGAGAGAGAGAGGAGAGAGAGAGAGGAGTGAGAGAGAGTGAGAAATCGAAACTCGAATATTTTAATGAGGGTAAATGGATAAGCCATAGGCCTTCGTTTTACCCCAGGCCCTCATGGGGAAAAGAATGAAAACAAAACACAAACAAAATCAATAAAGGGATAAAAAAACCACAAACTTGCATAACTTGCTCGTGGAAAACACAAAAATAGCTTAGTTAGAAGAAGCATTGAACTCTGATGTATGTCCAGGGCGGCTCATGTCCTGATGAGGTTGTCCTTTCTGGGATACACAATCAATTGTATCATTAACAACCATTCAAAATATTGATAATCTAGAGACCAATGAAATACCACAAAAACTACACAAAGCAAATGAATTAAACAAGAACTAGTAAACGCAAAAACAAGAGAGAGAGAGTGAGAGAGAGAGAGAGAGAGGAGAGAGAGAGAGAGAGAGAGAGAGAGGAGAGAGAGAGAGAGAGAGAGAGAGAGAGGAGAAAAGGCAGAAACTAATGATTTCATTCGAAAGGTGCAAGTGAAACTACTCTGCAAGCCTGCACTGTCCAGCCGTTTAGAGCGGACTAGCTTGGTGAGAAGAACACTGGACTCCGAAGTCATGTGAGGCGTGCGCATGTCCTGCTGAGGTGTCCTTCTGAGAGCTGTTGGGTGTGTTTGTTCTGAACGCGACTCTGATGTTGACTCCTTTCCCTAGCAAGCCCTTTCCACGAGGCTGTTCAGCGACTTGCGGACAGTGAGCACACGCATAGCACCTTGCATACGTGGCACTAACCAGGCCATCATTCTCTTGTAGATGAGTTGGCTGACGTGACGTGAACATAACCAGCAAGCAATATGCAACATGAAGATGGAAGGGCTAGGCCATGTTCCACTTACCGAAGACAAACAGCCTGAAAGGGGCCCATACAGTGTCCCAATGACTCCTTGCGGAGCTTAGAGAAAAGTCAAGTTACTTTGCAACTCTGAGTTCCACCATGGAACCCTCTCTGCCAGCAGAAATCAGGCAGTACAAGACAAGTACACATCTCAGAGGGTTTGGTGATAGATATTTTTTTTCTTTCTGCCTAGCTCTGCACTTCAGCTTGATAAAAAAATGTCCCCACTTTATCTGTGCGTGTGCTACTCTAACAGTCTGATTCTCTGGCTACTGTTCTTCCTATTCTCTGGAGCTTATCGATATCCGAGTGATAGATGCTGCAACAAAGCACCTCACCATCTCATGAAAACTTAATGATTGTGTGCTAGTTTGTTAGTAGTGATAGCTGATGAGAGAAATTTTCAATCATGATCTGAGGATGTGCAATATGATTTGATGTTTTCATACATTTGAATGAACAAGTATTAAGTCTAGGGATGGAAGATACCTTTTTTCTGAATATTTGACATTGCAAATGTGTGCATTTATACAAATGACTGTTACTTCTCGTAAATTCACGAAGTTTGAAATAGAGGCAGTGTTCACAGTTCATACAAATCATATTCCATGACTTTTTTTTTAAGTAACAAGAACAACATAACTAGTATAAATCACCCCAAGTAAAAATATCATTGTTCTATCTTGACTCTAACAAAGAGATAAAGGAAACTCCAGTTTAAGTTACTTAACCACAAACAACTTGAACCTATCTGCAAACTGACAGTAGATCAATGTCCTCCACGCAAAAAGCCGCATGGAAACACGTGTAAGAGGAGTCAGGCGAAAGACCACAGAGAAGGCCTGGCTTACCATGATGAAGAGTAGAAGGTGGTGAGCTTGAGACTGAAGAGGCAAAGGAAGCACAGCTTGGCTGGAGATGGAAGGCAGATGCTTGCCACTGGAAGTCTAGGGCCCTCTATATAGCTGGGGGAGCCAGACCCATCAAAAGTTTTACGGCCATTGTTTATTCCACCTGTGTGCATTCTCGGTGCACTATTCATGAGGGGTGATAAAAAAGAACTGAAATTTGTTTTGCTCTCTTCCCTGTACGTCAGTTTACGCAAGAAAGGGCACCCTAGCATTAGGGGATGATCTTTCACACACATCGCCCCATACACTCACACATCATTACCCTCTCTACACACACTCCACAGCACACCATCACACACACACACACACTCACACCCGCAAGCACGTTCGCACGCACGCGAATGAAATGCATACATGCAACGGCACAGCATTTGCCTAGTACGTATAAACGCCTGCTCTCCTCTCTCTCTCTCTCTCTCTCTCTCTATCTCTCTCTCTCTCTCTCTCTCTCTCTCTCTCTCTCTCTTTCTCTCTCTCTCTCTCTATCTCTCTCTCTCTCTTCTCTCTTTCTATCTTCACTCTCTCTCTCTTCTCTCTCCTCTCCTCTCTATCTCTTCACTCTCTATCGTTATTTTCTCTATAAGACTTTCACTGTCATGAACAAGGAAGCCAAACGTATGAAATGTATGTGTGTGCATGTGTGTGTTTGGCGCGCGCGCGCGCGCGTATGTGTGTGTGTGTGTTTGCGTGCGCGCTTGCATGTGTGTGTGTATGTGGGCGCTCATGTGCGTGAATGCTTGCATACCGCACTGTGTATGTGTCTAAAACTGTAGGGTGTGTTTGCTCATATTGAAGTATTTAAAGTAAAATTTCCCAGATTCTTTAGTGAATTTAGTTCGTTTATTTAAAAAAAAAACAATTCTGGAACAGTTATCGACCTCGTTATGATTCTGTGCGCTTGATTTGTTTATTGCAAGGATTTTAAGCGCTATATAAATTCCATTTATTATTATTATTATCATTATATTATTATTGTTATTATTACACAGACTAATGAAAAGCATGTTTTTAAAGCTAGTTTTCAGAAAAGGGGTGGGCCTAAAGATGGCATTTGTATGGTGGTGTTTCATTTTATTGAGAATCTGGAAAGAGAAGTGGTTGTAGATACCTGGCCATCTGCCTGGATTGTTTTTTCTGCAGAGTTGTAAAGAGGGCTATTGCCATGGTATCTAGTTTACAGTGATAAACCCTTTCCAGCCCTTATTTTGCAACTGGTGCAGTGATGAACCCTTTCCAACCCTTATTTTGCAACTGGTGCAGTGATGAACCCTTTCCAACCCTTACGTTGTAACTTGTACAGTGATGAACCTTTCCATCCATTTACATTGTAAACTGGTGCAGGTCATGAACCTTTCAACCCTTATTTTGCTAACTGGTGCAGTGATGAACCCTTTTTCCAACACTTTCGTGTAATGGTGCAGTGATGTACCCTTTCCATCACTTTTTTAGTAATGTGCAGTGATGAACCCTTTCCAACCCTTATTTGTAACTGGTGCAGTCATGAACCCTTTCCAACCCTTATTTTGTAACTGGTGCAGTGATGAACCCTTTCCAACCCTTACGTTGTAACTGGTGCAGTGATGAACCCTTTCCAACCCTTATTTTGTAACTGGTGCAGTGATGAACCCTTTCCAACCCTTATTTTGTAACTGGTGCAGTAATGAACCCTTTCCAGCCCTTACGTTGTAACTGGTCCTTACTCAATTTTTTTAAAAAATAGAGCACAACTTTTTGACACTGATCATTTATAAGTTTATTGTTTCAAATGTTTAACAAGTTGAGACGCAAAGATAGTGGTAGGTGGGGGTTAAACGGTCGATAGAGGAATAGGTACTGGGAGATATAATAATGGGCAGACAGACAGACACAGACAAGAGCTAAACACGGATGTGAGCATACAACCGATAGTTACGTGCGTACGAAGTACGACGCAGAAGCGAGAGAAGGTTGAGCCGGAACGGGACACGAAGTAAGCATCCCCATGATATTTTATGACCAAAAACATAGTGCCTTTCTTTGAAGTACCTCCCAGTTTGCCTGATGCTGTAAAAAAGACAGAGGAAAATATCACATAAAGAGGGAATCAAAGGTCACACACGTGCTTGGTTTCCGTGTGAAGGTCAGCAGTCCAGGCCATGCAAAGAAAGGCGGGGTCTTTGCTGTGACTAAGTCTTGGTCCTTGAGAAAAAGGAAAAAATAAACATTCAGTCCAGGCCCTGCAAAGAAAGGCAGTGTCTTGCTGTAAGTCTTGGTCCTTGAGAAAAAGGAAAAAATAAACATTCAGTCCAGGCCCTGCAAAGAAAGGCAGTGTCTTGCTGTAAGTCTTGGTCCTTGAGAAAAAGGAAAAAATAAATCATTAAGTCCAGGCCCTGCAAAGATAGGCAGTGTTTGCTGTAAGTCTTGGTCTTGAAAAAAGGAAAAATAAAACATTCAGTCCAGGACATGCAAAGGAAGGCAGTGTCTTTGCTGTAAATGTCTTGGTCCAGAGAAAAGAAAACATAAACATTCAGTCCAGGCCCTGCAAGAAAGGCAGTGTCTTGCTGTAATCTTGGTCCTTAGAAAAAGGAAAAAATTACATTCAGTCCAGGGCCCTGCAAATAGAAAGGCAGTGTCTTGCTGTAAGTCTTGGTCTGGAGAAAAAAGGCAAAATAAACATTCAGTCCAGGCCTGCCAAAGAAAGGCGTGTCTTGTGTAAGTCTTGGTCCTGAGAAAAGAAAAAATAAAACATTCAGTCCAGGCCTGCAAAGAAAAGCTGTGTTTGCTGTAAGTCTTGGTCCTTGAGAAAAAGAAAAAATAAACATTCAGTCCAGCCCTGCAAGAAAGGCTGTGTCTTGCTGTAAGTCTTGGTCCTTGTGAAAGGAAAAAATAAAACATTCACAGTCCAGGCCGGCAATGAAAGGCGTGTCTTGCTGTAGTCTTGGTCCTTGTGAAATGGTAAAAATAAACATCAGGCCAGGGCCCTGCAAAGAAAGGCAGTGTCTTGCTGTAAGTCTTGGGTCCTTGAGAAAAAGAAAAAATTAAACATTCAGTCCAGGCCTGAAAGAAAGGCAGTGTCTTGTGTAAGTCTTGGTCCTTGAGAAAAAGGAAAAAATAAAACATTCAGTCCAGTCCCTGCATGAAGTCAGTGTCTTGCTGTAAGTCATTGGTCTTGAGAAAAAGATTTAATATAAAAATTCAGTCCAGGCCCTGCAAAGAAAGGCAGTGTCTTGCTGTAAGTCTTGGTCCTTGAGAAAAAGAAAAAATAAACATTCAGTCCAGGCCCTGCAAAGAAAGGCAGTGTCTTGCTGTAAGTCTTGGTCCTTGAGAAAAAGAAAAAATAAACATTCAGTCCAGGCCTGCAAAGAATGGCCAGTGTCTTGCTGTAAGTCTTGGTTCTTGAGAAAAAAGGAAAAATTAAAATTCAGTCAAGGCCTCTGCAAAGTAAGGCCGTGTTTTCTTGCTGTTATGTCTTGGTCCTTCGAGAAAAGAAAAATAAACATTCAGTCAAGGCCCTGCCATAAGTAAGGCAGTGTCTTGATGTAAGTCTTGGTCCTTGAGTAATAGATATTTAATCATTCAAGTCCAGGCCCTGCAAAGAAGGCAGTGTTTGCTGTAAGTCTTGGTTCTTGAGAAAAAGGAAAAAATAACATTCCAGTCAGCCTGCTAAGGAAGGCAGTGTCTTGCTGTAAGTTCTTGGTCCTTGAGAAAAGGAAAAAATAAACATTCAGTCCAGGCCCTGCAAAGAAAGGCAGTGTCTTGCTGTAAGTCTTGGTCCTTGAGAAAAAGAAAAAATAAACATTCAGTCCAGGCCCTGCAAAGAAAGGCAGTGTCTTGCTGTAAGTCTTGGTCCTTGAGAAAAAGGAAAAAATAAACATTCAGTCCAGGCCCTGCAAAGAAAGGCAGTGTCTTGCTGTAAGTCTTGGTCCTTGAGAAAAAGGAAAAAATAAACATTCAGTCCAGGCCCTGCAAAGAAATGGAAGGTGTCCTTGCTGTAAGTCTGGTCTTGAGAAAAAGGAAAAAATAATCATTCAGTCCTGGCCCACCCCCACTGCAAAGAAAGGCAGTGTCTTGCTGTAAGTCTTGGTCCTGAGAAAAGAAAAATAAAACATTTCAGTCAGGCCTGCAAAGAAATGCTGTGTTTGCTGTAAGTCTTGGTCCTTGAGAAAAAGGAAAAATAACATTCAGTCCAGGCCTGCAAAGAAAGGCAGTGTCTTGCTTAATCTTGGTCCTTGAGAAAAAGGAAAATTAAACATTCAGTCAGGGACCCTGCAAGAAGGCAGAGTCTTGCTGTAAGTCTTGGTCCTTGAGAAAAAGGAAAAAATAAACATTCAGTCCAGGCCCTGCAAAGAAAGGCAGTGTCTTGCTGTAAGTCTTGGTCCTTGAGAAAAAGGAAAAAATAAACATTCAGTCCAGGCCCTGCAAAGAAAGGCAGTGTCTTGCTGTAAGTCTTGGTCCTTGAGAAAAAGGAAAAAATAAACATTCAGTCCAGGCCCTGCAAAGAAAGGCAGTGTCTTGCTGTAAGTCTTGGTCCATTGAGAAAAAGGAAAAAATAAAACATGCAGTCCAGGCCTGCAAAGGAAAGGCAGTGTAATGCTGGGAAGTCTTGGTCCTTGAGAAAAGAAAAAATAAACATTCAGTCCAGGCCCTGCAAAGAAAGGCAGTGTCTTGCTGTAAGTCTTGGTCCTTGAGAAAAAGGAAAAAATAAACATTCAGTCCAGGCCCTGCAAAGAAAGGCAGTGTCTTGCTGTAAGTCTTGGTCCTTGAGAAAAAGGAAAAAATAAAACATTCAGTCAGGACTGCAATGAAAGGCAGTGTCTTGCTGTAAGTCTTGGTCCTTGAGAAAAAGGAAAAAAAAAATCTATTCAAGTCAGGCCCTGGAAGAAAGGCAGTGTCTTGC
>CM054141.1:6812569-6830069 GCA_028751875.1 Rapana venosa
GTATATACATATTTTTTAACCATTGTGATATACGTCAGTCTCATTTTGCCATGACCTAAATCAACCATGTTTTTCACAGTCTATCTATCTCGTGTCTGTCGGTCTTTGTCTGTCTGTGTATCTGTATGTTATGTGTTTTTGTCTTCTGTCCGCCTGTCTGTCTGTCTGTCTGTCTCTCCCTCTCTCTTCTCTGTCTCTGTCTGCCTCTGTTTGTCTGTCTGTCTGCCTGTCTTTTTTCTCTCTCTCTCTCTCTCTCTCTCTCTCTCTCTCTCTCTTTTCTCTCTCTCTCTCTCTCTCTCCTTCCTCTCCCTCTCCTCTCCTCTTCTCTAATAATAATAATAATAATAAAATATTTTTTTATATAAAAAATACTCTCCCCTCCTTCTCCCCTTCTCTACTCTCCAGCCATCTGTGCTTTCTCTACTTCAAGTATGATTTTGTGACTTTGTGCTTTCTCTACTTCAAGTATGATTTTGTGACTTTGTGCTTTCTCTACTTCAAGTATGATTTTGTGACTTTGTGCTCGTGGTTTTTTTGTTTAAAGATAAGGGTATATGCGTAGAATATGTCTTTTTGCAGTTTGATAATGTGATAAAAAAAAAATTTCTTCTTCATATATACATTTTTTTCGTTTTTGTTTTGGTACATATTTTGCTTGTTTGCTGTTGTTGTTCTTTTTTGTGCTCAGAGGGCTGGTTGTAAACAGTATGTTTGCTTATGCCATTACCCTCTTTAAATAACATTCATTCGACTGAATTCTCTGTACTTCTTCTTCTTCTTCTTCTTCTTCTTCTTCTTTTCTTCTTCTTCTTCTTCTTCTTCTCTCACTCACTCTTGTCTCTCTCTGTCTGTCGTCTGTCTGTCTCTCTCTCTTTAAATATAACATTTGGCTTTTGCGTGCGTGCGTGCGTGCATATTGTGGGGTGTGTGTCGTGTGTGTGCGTTGTGTGTGTGTGTGTGTTGTGCGCGCGCGCGCGCATAACATTGGAATAACGACGCCAGCTGAAATTAGGAAAGACTTTTAATCGCATCGATAGTCATCAATAAAAGCAAGTAAGTAGTAAGTCTTCAATTTTAACGTCTTTCCACTTAAAGTGATATCAGACGATCCTTAAATAGGAGACTGAATATGTGAGATAGAGAGAGAAAGAGAGAGAGAGAGAGAGAGAGAGAGAGAGAGGGAGAAGAGAGAGAGAGAGAAGAGGAGGAGAGAGAGAGAGATCTACTCTTTGTGTGTGAGTGTGCGTGGGCTTCCTTGCATGCATGCGCGCTCGTGTGTGTAATAAATAGTAAGTGTGTGCGCTCATGTGTGTGTGCGTGCGCGTGTGTGTGTATATGTGTGTGCATTATGTGTGGGTATGCGTGTCAATGTACTAATCCATGTTTGCATAGGTGAATATCAAAGTATGGATGGATATTGCTGTTGTTTACGTGATATTCATTTATTTGCATATATAGAAAAAGTATGTGCGTAAGATTCATGGTACCGATGCACTCTGTTTTATGTGATAAATGTGTATTCTATAGAGACACTTGTAATCCCCATCGACATCTCGTTTTGTACATCTGCATTGGTAGCAGTGCCTGTGTTCAAATACGAGTCAAACTGTAGGTGAAAAGGAGTATGTCTGTGTTATGTTCTAAAGGGTCTCATGCAGTTGCGTCAGGGGCAGACAGTTTTCAGAACTGCTCGTTGCAGGCATTAGATAAAGAGTCCAGGGAGGCTGCACCTAGTCCACTGCTTCCTCCTAACCTCCTAACCCCACGAATAGGTGCACACACACACGCACGCACATATGCACTTATACACACACGTACACATATGTACACACAAACAAACACATGTATGCCTGCGCAAACGCAAGATTCCGAATTCATGATTTAATTCCTTTCACCCCTTTTTTTATTCAAATTTTTTTTTTTTATTCTTTTATATCGAGGATAATGGAATAAGCACTAATGTACTTTTTCCCCCATCAATTCCCCCGTGTGTATGCGGTTTGTAAATTTGTCATCTGTTCCCACCGGCACACAATGGCCTACTCTTATGAAAAGCACACTTAAACGAAAAAAAACAGCAGTATTTATCTTTGCTTTCCATGTCCGAGTGCCAATTTTGTTTAAATGAACAAATGAGTCTGTCTTTCAATTCAGAAATAAACCCATGCTCGCTACCTACTTCCTGAGACAACCACACGATTCCAAAACCATGTTCTGATAAAAAAAAAATTTAACTTGATATTCCCAATTCTTCTTACCCAGCAGTAGTTTTAGCCAGTACTTAATACACTTAACACACAAACCCAAGAACATCACCATCATACAGATCTATGCACCATCATCTGATCATGCAGATGAAGAAGTAGAAGAATTTTATGAAGATCTTGAAGAGACCATTACGAAAATACCCAAGAAGGACATCATCATCATCCAAGGGGATTTTAACGCCAAAGTAGGTCCTGACTCTTACAACCAATGGGCCGGAACAGTTGGTCAGTTTGGAACTGGGGAGACCAACGACAGGGGACTACGTCTGCTGGTTTGCCTGCACCCACAGACTTCATTGCCAATACCCTCTATCCCCACAAGCAGTCAAGGAGGACAACCTGGCATGCGCCAAACGGCAAGATCCATAACCAAATAGATTTTATCTTAACACCACGGCGCTTCAAATCCAGCATCAACAGAGCCAGAACAAGAACCTACCCTGGAGCTGACATAGGCAGCGACCACGACCTTGTGCTGCTGGTATTCAAAATGAAGCTGAAGAAAAACAAACAGCCTGCAAACCCACGTATCAAATTTGACGTGGACAAACTGAAAGATCCAGATGTCGAGGGGATCTTCCAAGCTAAGCTTGGCGGACGTTTTGCGGCACTAACCCTCCTGGACAATGACATCAATGACCTCACCTACAACTTCAATGAGGCAGTCCGAGAAACAGCAGAGGTGGTACTCGGTCGTCAGAGGAATAAACACCAGCCATGGACTACCAATGACATCTTGGACCTCTGCGATACAAGAAGAGCACTGAAACCAACCAGGTCTTCCAACCCTAAAGAATACCGGGAGGCCAACAATCTCGTGAAGAAGTCAATGTTAAAGGCCAGAGAGAAGTGGATCAGTGATCAATGTGATGAGATCGAAAAAAGCATGAAAGTGGGCAACAGTAAAAAGGCATACGACACCCTGAAGAAACTCACAAAACCACTTCAAACCAAATCATCAGCCATTGAAGACAGCTCCGGAAACCTCCCCACAGAAAGCTCAGCTGCATTGAACAGGTGGTCTGAATATTGTCAAGAACTGTACAACTACCCAATACAACCTGACAAGAGCATAATAGAAGAGAAAGCAGCAACATCAAGAGCACCCTCGCCATTACCTATACTGAGGGAAGAAGTGAAGAAGCCATCCGCAGCTTACCAGTAGGAAAGTCCCCAGGAGCAGACAATATACCAGCAGAGCTGCTCAAGCATGGTGGCGAAACAGTCATCACATATGTTACAGCTATCTGTCAGAAGATTTGGGAGACAAAACAGTGGCCAACAGAATGGACACAATCACTCATTATACCCCTGCCTAAGAAGGGGAATTTACGCCAATGCCAAAACTATAGAACAATCAGCCTCATCAGCCACGCCAGCAAGATCATGCTCAAAGTTATTTTGAATCGACTCAAGAAGGAGGCAGAAGAACACCTTGCAGAGGAACAAGCTGGGTTCAGGGCAGGCAGGAGCACAATCGAACAGATTTTTAACTGCCACATCATGATGGAAAAACATTTTCAACATCAGAGAGACCTGTTCCACAACTACATCGACTTCAAGAAGGCTTTTGACAGGGTATGGCACGAAGGCCTGTGGCAGGTCCTCAGAATGTTTGGCATTGAAGAAGGATTAGTGCAAACCATTCAAGCACTATACAACACCGCAAGCAGTGCAGTCCTTCTGAACAATCAGGTCGGAGACTACTTCAAAACCACAGTTGGGGTCCGACAAGGATGCCTGTTATCTCCAGTCCTGTTCAATCTGTTCTTGGAAAACATTATGAGAGAGACCCTCCATGACTTCCACTCTACCATCTCCATTGGCGGCAGACCCCTCAACAACTTACGGTTTGCCGATGACATTGACCTCATGGGCGGAAGTAACACAGAGCTGCAAGATCTTACGACCAGACTTGAGAACAGAGCTGGAGCATATGGGATGGAGGTGAGCTCGGAGAAAAATAAAGTACTTGTGAACAGCACGAGCAATGCCACTGCTAAAATTTACATGAACGGCCAACAACTGGAGGAGGTAGACGCTTTTAAATACCTTGGCGCTACACTCACAAAGGACGGGCGATCGACGGACAGAAATCAAAGTCAGAATAGCCATGGCAACATCTTCCATGACAAAACTCAACACCATATGGAAAAGTAAAGAGATCAGTTTTCCAATCAAACTAAAGCTCTTCAAGCCCTAATTCAGACGATCCAGCTGGGACGGAAGTGAAACCTGGACAATTGTCTGCTGAAACAGCAAAGCGAATCCAGTCATTCGAAACAAAATGCCATAGAAAACTACTGGGCATATCCTGGAGAGAAGGAAAGACCAATGAATTTGTCAAGAGTCAAATAACACGGCTGGCAGGTCCACAGGAACCCCTTCTCACCATCGTCAAGAAGAAAAAGCTGACATGGTTCGGCCACGTCACCCGCCACAACACTCTGCCCAAAACAGTACTGCAGGGAACACTCGAAGGTGGCAGAAGGAGGGGGGAAGACAGAACAAGTCATGGATGGACAACATCAGAGAATGGACCAGGATGAAGGACTCGGCACTACTGCGCAGAGCCGAGGACCGAGATGGATGGAGGAGGCTTACCACGGCATCGTCTTTCGTGTCTCCCCCACGACCGCCAAGGTCACGGGTCGGATGATGAATACACTTAACAGACGTTCTGATGTTTAAAGGATATCTCCCCGTTTCTCCATATAGTACAGTATTTGACGAATGAATTGGGACATTTAAAAAACGTTTGATAGCATATGTATGTATTTTTTCTATTTGTGGATTAACAGTAAGTCCCCATATTTCAGATGCATATGTAAGAAAAGGTTCTATTTGAACATCAAACAATTTCCAAAATAAAGAAGAATCTACTGAATGCAGCTTTCGTACGTTTTTAAGATTTCGATTACACCTTTTTTCCTCTCCTGCAAGATTCACGCCATGCAAACATTCATACTTAGCTTCGTTGAAAATGTCATCCCTAGGTATTTATAAGAATTCACGACTTTCACTTCAACATTTCCATAAAACCATTTTTCACGCACTGATAAATGTCCACACATTCTAAAAATCATGATGTTTGTTTTTTTCCATATTGACTGATAGATCTAGGCGATCTGCCTCTTCCTTTTATATATGTCTAGTTGGTTTTGTAAACCTAGTACCGTGTCAGACAAGAGAATCATATCATCGGCAAATAGTAGTAAAAATATCTCCGTGGTTCCTGAGATAATCTTAATACCATGTTTTCCTTTTTTGTTAATTCAACGGCTAATTCGTTAATAAAAACAAACAAACAATTGTGGACTTAATTTACAACCCTGCTTCACTCCTTTTGGACATTCGAAATATTCCGAATAATCATATCCTGCGCGTACACATGCCAATATTGATTTATATATACTCCTTAGTGCCATATAAATTTACCGTTTATTTCATTTTGACGCAGAACAGTCCATAAGATATCACGATTAACAGAATCGAACGCCTTACGAAAATCGACAAATGCAACAAATAGTTTTTTATTTGATTGCAAGTATTTTTGAACAATAGAGTACAGGGTGAGTATATGATCAGTAGTACTATACTTCGCTCAAAAACCTGCTTGTTCTTCAAGCAGTTTTTCATTCTCTTCAGCCCATCTAGTTAACCTTTTATTCAAAATATAAGTATATATTTTGCTGACGATGCTAGTGAGGGCTACTCCACGATGATTGTCTGTTTTAGTGCTGTCACCTTTTTTGTAGATAGGAATGGTTATAGACTTGGCCCACTCCACAGGAAAGCACCTCTTTCAAAAACATCGGTGAAGAGTTTAGTTATGAAGGAAATAATAACTGAGTTAGCATTTTTTTAGCATTTTGCCTATTATTTTGTCTGGACCAGCACTTTTTCCTGTTTTTAAATGCTGGATACCGGCAATAACTTCATTTTATTTGATAGGATCATTAAACAATGGTTCAAAATCATCATCTTCTTCCGTTACATATATATCCATATGTGTTACACTATCATCTGAGCTGTTAAAAACCTGTAAGAAGTGATCATACCATTCTTGAATAGATATGTTATTATATACAAGAGCCTATCGGTTCACAGACCTAATTATAGACCAAAATGTTTTGGCGTCGTTATGTAATTGAAACTACTAGCGGTTTGATGAAAACATTTGTGGTGAAAGAAGTGTGAGATTTTCATGAGTCAACAGAAAATCATAGAACAGACGCTTAAAACTTGAAAACTCTGTTTCATCTTTTAGAAAGGTTAGAAGCCTATTCCCAAAACCAGCTCCCATAATATACTAGACTCGATTTAAACAGAGTATTAGCTGGTAAAGGAAGGCTAATGTTACGTAAATGTCGAAAGTTGTTTCCGTTGAACATACTGGTCAAAGAATATATGGGGAATTACCATGACAAATCTTGTGCATTAGTGTAACTTTATCAAACAGCAGTCTTGTTTTGAGAGAAAGAATAATGATATTCGTGTAATCTGAACAAGTGAATGAAGATGACTAATCTATAACTATTTTGACAGCTCGCTTATGTATACTGATTAATGGCTCGAATAGGTTATTACTGGCTAAATCCCATAGCGTATAATTATGCCTAATCCACAATAGACTGAACACATGAATTAAAAAAACAATTTGTTAAAATAATCTTTTATATTGAGGATAATGAAATAAGCACGTGTGTGCTTTTTTGCATTCAGTCCCCGTGTGTATGCGGTTTTGTAAATTTTGTCATCCGTTCCCACCGGCACACAATGGCCTACTCTTCCGAAAAGCGAACGGGTTTTAACGTGTGCACAAGATGTTCTGCGTGCGTTCGCACACGGGACCTCGGTTTATAGTCTCATCCGAAGGACTTTTGGGGAGAGTGGAGTCGGCACTGACGTTACCTCCAGGGGAAAATATCCCCTTAAACGGGAATTGAACCCGGGTCGTCAGATTGCGAGCGCAATGTTCTAACCACTAGGCTATCCTGTAGAGTAAGAAAGCGTTTGATCTTATTTGTCTGAAGTTTTTGGGGAAATTTTCTTTTTTAGATTACGTATGTGTACAGACCAATAGAAAAAGCTGTTGCCCATGGCAAATGTCTCAGAATATTTGTCTTAGTTGACCAAATGGCTAGCATTCAGCTGTGCTGTCATTGATAGGGTTGAGTGATGTGTTGTCATTCACAGTGTTGATGTTGTGTTGTAATTCACAGATTTGAGTGATGTGTTGTCATTCAGAATTGAGTGATGTGTTGTCATTAACAGAGTTGAGTGATGTGTTGTCATTCAGAGTTGAGTGATGTGTTGTCATTCACATAGTTGATTGATGTGTAGTCATTAATAGAGTTGAGTGATGTGTTGTCATTCATAAAGTTGAGTGATGTGTTGTCATTCATAGAGTTGAGTGATGTGTTGTCATTCACATAGTTGAGTGATGTGTTGTCATTCATAAAGTTGAGTGATGTGTTGTCATTCATAAAGTTGAGTGATGTGTTGTCATTCATAGAGTTGAGTGATGTGTTGTCATTCATAGAGTTGAGTGATGTGTTGTCATTAACAGAGTTGAGTGATGTGTTGTCATTCATAAAGTTGAGTGATGTGTTGTCATTAACAGAGTTGAGTGATGTGTTGTCATTCAGAGTTGAGTGATGTGTTGTAATTCACAGATTTGAGTGATGTGTTGTCATTCAGAATTGAGTGATGTGTTGTCATTAACAGAGTTGAGTGATGTGTTGTCATTCAGAGTTGAGTGATGTGTTGTCATTCACATAGTTGAGTGATGTGTTGTCATTCATAGAGTTGAGTGATGTGTTGTTATTCATAAAGTTGAGTGATGTGTTGTCATTCATAAAGTTGAGTGATGTGTTGTCATTCATAGAGTTGAGTGATGTGTTGTCATTCATAGAGTTGAGTGATGTGTTGTCATTAACAGAGTTGAGTGATGTGTTGTCATTGACAGAGTTGAGTGATGTGTTGTCATTAACAGAGTTGAGTGATGTGTTGTCATTCAGAGTTGAGTGATGTGTTGTCATTGACAGAGTTGAGTGATGTGTTGTCATTAACAGAGTTGAGTGATGTGTTGTCATTAACAGAGTTGAGTGATGTGTTGTCATTAACAGAGTTGAGTGATGTGTTGTCATTGACAGAGCTGAGTGGTGTGTTGTCATTAACAGAGTTGAGTGATGTTTTGTCACTAACAGAGTTGAGTGATGTGTTGTCATTCAGATTTGAGTGATATGTTGTCATTCAGAGTTGAGTGATGTGTTGTCATTGACAGAGCTGAGTGGTGTGTTGTCATTAACAGAGTTGAGTGATGTTTTGTCACTAACAGAGTTGAGTGATGTGTTGTCATTCAGAGTTGAGTGATATGTTGTCATTCAGAGTTGAGTGATGTTTTGTCATTGACAGAGTTGAGTGATGTGATGTGTTGTCATTCATAGAGTTGAGTGATGTGTTGTCATTCACAGAGTTGAGTGATGAGTTGTCATTAACAGAGTTGATGTTGTGTTGTCATTCTGATATCAGTGATGTGTTGTCATTCTGATATCAGTGATGTGTTGTCATTCTGATATCAGTG
The DNA here is from genome assembly GCA_028751875.1 of Rapana venosa. NCBI lineage: Eukaryota > Metazoa > Mollusca > Gastropoda > Neogastropoda > Muricidae > Rapana > Rapana venosa. The sequence goes on from CM054141.1 coordinate 6,821,426, forward strand.
ATGTGTTGTCATTCTGATATCAGTGATGTGTTGTCATTCAGAGTTGAGTGATGTATTGTCATTCATAGAGTTGAGCGATGTGTTGTCATTGACAGAGTTGAGTTATGTAATGTCATTAACAGAGTTGAGTGATGTGTTGTCATTAACAGAGTTGAGTGATGTGTTGTCATTAACAGAGTTGAGTGCTGTGTTGTCATTAACAGAGCTGATGCTGTGTTATCATTAACAAAGTTGAGTGATGTGTTGTCATTAACAGAGTTGAGTGATGTGTTGTCCTTCACAGAGTTGAATGATGTGTTGTCATTAACAGAATTGATGTTGTGTTGTCATTAACAGAGTTGATGCTATGTTGCCAATAACAGAGTTGAGTGATGTGTTGTCATTAACAGAGATGAGTGATGTGTTGTCATTAACAGAGTTGAGTGATGTGTTGTCATTAACAGAGTTGAGTAATGTGTTGTCATTAACAGTGATATGTGTTGTCATTAACAGGGTTGATGCTGTGTTGTCATTAGCAGAGTTGAGTGATGTGTTGTCATCAACAGAGTTGAGTGATGTGTTGTCATTAACAGAGTTGAGTAATGTGTTGTCATTAACAGGGTTGATGCTGTGTTGTCATTAGCAGAGTTGAGTGATGTGTTGTCATTAACAGAGTTGAGTGATGTGTTGTCATTAACATAGTTGAGTAATGTGTTGTCATTAACAGGGTTGATGCTGTGTTGTCATTAGCAGAGTTGAGTGATGTGTTGTCATTAACAGAGTTGATGCTGTGTTGTCATTAAGAGTTGAGTGATGTTTTGTCATTAACAGAGTTGAGTAATGTGTTGTCATTAACAGGGTTGATGCTGTGTTGTTATTCACAGAGTTGAGTTATGTGTTGTCATTAGCAGAGTTGAGTGATGTGTTGTCATTCACAGAGTTGAGTTATGTGTTGTCATTAGGAGAGTTGAGTGATGTGTTGTCATTCACAGAGTTGAGTGATGTGTTGTCATTAACAGATTTGATGCTGTGTTGTCATTAACAAAGTTGATGCTGTGTTGTTATTAACAGAGTTGAGTGATATGTTCTCATTAACAGAGTTGAGTGATGTGTTGTCATTAACAGAGTTGATGCTGTGATGTCATTAACAGAGTTGAGTGATGTGTTGTCATTAACAGAGTTGATGCTGTGTTGTCATTAACAGAGTTGAGTGATTGTGTTGTCATTAACAGAGTTAAGGGATGTGTTGTCAGTAACAGAGTTGATGCTGTGTTGTCATTAACAGAGTTGAGTATGTGCTGTCATTAACAGAGTTAAGTGATGTGCTGTCATTAACAGAGTTGATGCTGTGTTGTCATTAACAGAGTTGAGTGATGCGTTGTCATTAAGAGAATTGAGCGATGTGTTGTCATTGACAGAGTTGATGATGTGTTGTCATTAACAGAGTTGATGCTGTGTTGTCATTAACAGAGTTGAGCGATGTGTTGTCATGAACAGAGTTGAGTGATGCGTTGTCATTAACAGAGTTGATGCTGTGTTGTCATTAACAGAGTTGAGTGATGTGCTGTCATTAACAGAGTTGAGTGATGTGTTGTCATTAACAGAGTTGAGTGATGTGTTGTCATTAACAGAGTTGAGTGATGTGTTGTCATTAACAGAGTTGATGCTGTGTTGTCATTAACAAAGTTGAGTGATGTGTTGTCATTAACAGAGTTGACTGTTGTGTTGTCATTAACAGAGTTGATTCTGTGTTGTCATTAACAGAGTTGATGCTGTGTTGTCATTAACAGAGTTGAGTGATGTGCTGTCATTAACAGAGTTTAGTGATGTTTTGTGATTAACAGAATTGATGCTGTGTTGCCATTAATAGAGTTGAGTGATGTGTTGTCATTAACAGAGTTGAGTGATGTGTTGTTATTAACAGAGTTGATGCTGTGTTGTCATTAACAGAGTTGAGTGATGTGTTGTCATTTACAGTGTTAATTGATGCGTTGTCATTAACAGAGTTGAGTGTTGTGTTGTCATTAACAGAGTTGATGCTGTGTTGTCATTAGCAGAGTTGAGTGATGTGTTGTCATTAATATAATTGAGTGATGTGTTGTCATTCATAGAGATGTGTGATGTGTTGTGATTCATAGAGTTGGGTGCTATGTGGTCATCCATAGAGTTGAGTGCTATGTGGTTCTCCATAGAGTTGAGTGCTTTTTGTACACTACTTTTGTTGGAAGAGAGGAAGTGACACTTTCTGGCTTTGCGAACATGCTGTTCTTCTTGTCAGTGCATAGCTCGTGTCTGGAGTGTATGAAGTCAGATCCTGTGTCACTGAAGTGAGCCAGCCAGTTCTGCTTGGTGACCTCATCCCCTCTTCAGTCGATAGTTCACTGTACATTTGCTGTTTTCAGCCTGCAAAGAAGAGAAAGAAAATAAATCAGCCGGAACGTGGCTAGCTGTAAGGGATTCAGTATTGGAGCTGCATTGACATCAGTGGTTAGGGTCGATCACCACTGCACTGTTATGTCAAAAACGCCAGGTTGCAAAATACGTAAAGTCCTTACAGTACAGACACTTACACATAGCTGACGTCAGACGATAACGTCAAAATTTACTACAAGATATAAAGTATAATTAATTACAGCAATGACAAGAAAACTGCCTGTGCGTATGTGAGTGATTGGAGGAATGGTGTTATAGCATATCCTTGCCCATCCACTCACCCTGCTCCCCCCCCCCACCCAATAAAAAGGAGCGTGTGTGTGTGTGTGTGTGTGTGTGTGTGTGTGTGTGTGTGTTGGGGGTAGGTTATTTAGGGCAGCAAAGCAAGACAACTATTTTTTTAAACCTGAGAATGAGGCACTTACAATATTTTTCAAAAATTGCAACAACTTTGTGTGCGTGCATGTGAGCGTGCGTGTCTGCAGCGTATTCTGCTCTGTTCGGCATAACCACGCCCTAAAGGCAACGTGTACTGCCTAAGGGCCATTGGCATGACCGCTTTTTGTTTGGGGGAAGTCTATGATTTCATATAAATGGGAAGTTTCAGAACATTAATAGATGGTGTGGGAAGATTGTTTCAAAGCCAGCAGGAATGATTCCTTTATGTAGGTTGTCATTGCTGTAGATCGTAGATCTTTGAATAATTTCACATGAACACAAAAGATTTTAAATTTATAAGTCTAGATCTAAACTTTAATGAGAATCGAATAGAAATCTAGATCTAGTAACTACGCCTCTGGCATCTCTATTTATTTTCGGTGTACATGATTGTTGTGCACAAAATAAAGAGAAACCGAAAGTAAAATACATTGTTGAGAGGAAGGTGCATCATAGTTCTTTCCACGAAACTTTCTATTTTCGGTTTATGTGAAGCGGCATTACGTCACTTCTGGTGTGAAACATGGCCGCCAAACTGGTTGCAGGTGATGAGGTGGTAAAGTATTTGCTGTTGGTGGCTTTAAATATCATAAAGATAAAGTCTGTGCTGATCACCTCTCGTGGAGGTGCTGGCGAGGACTCACATGCAAAGCAAGGATCCAACAAGGTTATTTGATTAAAAGAGCAAACACCAAACATCAGAGTGATGGGGAATGAAGGGGGGCACATCACAACCATCCTGCCGATTACGTCATCATACGCCAAACGGAGACTAGAGAACGCTTGAAGGCTGCCATGATGAATGACCCCACCAGAACTACTAAGAGGACGTTGGATGGGGAAGTGGCCCATCTAGCTCAACAAGGTGGAGGTGACAGAGAGGCGTTATTGTTTCACTGTTCAGATCCTCGATGCAGCGAGCAAGAGCTACAGCCGTCCCGCCAGTTCCTGTAACTGTAGACGAAGTGGACATTAACGGTCCTGTAACTGTAGACGAAGTGGACATTAACGGTCCTGTAACTGTAGACGAAGTGGACATTAACGGTCCTGTAACTGTAGACGAAGTGGACATTAACGGTCCTGTAACTGTAGACGAAGTGGACATTAACGGTCCTGTAACTGTAGACGAAGTGGACATTAACGGTCCTGTAACTGTAGACGAAGTGGACATTAACGGTCCCTGGGCGGAAACTTGGGAGCAAAATCGGTTCTTGTTGCACCTAGATGACAACTGGGGAATTGCAATTTTTGCAAGCGATGAGAACTTAATGAAGCTTCAAGCATGCACCACGTTGTACATGGATGCGACATTTCGCTCCTGTCCACGACCTTATCATCAGTTTTTCAATATTTTGGGAAAAGTACAGGGTTTTGTGGTTCCGCTAGCATACATCTTGATGAGTCAACGTACAGTCGGCCATTACAGGCAAGTGCTGAGTAGGCTCAAAGGGGCTGTTCCAAATGTCACTGGTCACAACAGGCGACCACGTCGCATAATCTGCGATTTTGAGCGGGCCTTGATGACAAGCATCGAAACAGAGCTACCCAGAGCGCAGTTACAAGCCTGCTACTTTCATTTCACCCAAAGCCTCTGGCGCAAAGTTCAGGACTTGGGGCTGACGCGTCACTACAGGAACAGCAGGAGATTGTCAAAGTTTATACGGAAAGTGATGGCGATTGGCTATCTGCCACTTGCAGTTATCGCCATGAACTTTGACCAACTGGTTGTCCAAAGGGAATCCAGACGTGTGATCAGACGCTTTCCCGAGGTGCAAGACTTCATTGAGTACTTTAGGCGGACATACATCGGACCCCAAGCGACCTTTCCTCCGCGATGTGGTGCGTCTCAGACCGCGACATGGATCAAGGAACTAACAACCATGCAGAAGGTCAGTCAATTAGTCTTTCTTTTTTCTCTCTCTCTTCCCCCCCCCCCCCCCCCCACCAAACATTTCCTTATTGGCTAATAGACCAATGAAAAAGCTCCATAATCTCTAGCGATATCTGTTAGCTTGAAAGTAACATCATAAACATTAGTTTGTTAACATCACGAAACTTAGTTTTTGTCACACATTCTTGTTCTAGGTTGTAAGGTGCAGTGATTTAAAATCTCTCTCTCTCTCTCTCTCTCTCTCTCTCTCTCTTCTCTCTCTCTCTCTCTCTCTCTCTCTCTCTCTCTCTCTCTCTCTACTCTCTCTCTCTCTCTCTCTCCCTCTCTCTCTCTCTCTCTCTCTCTCTCTCTCTCTCTCTCTCTCTCTCTCTCTCTCTCTCTCTCTCTCTCTCTGACACTGCACTACTGTGGCCTCATGGGTTAATTTTCTAACTTGTGAGTGAGAGATTGTGGGTATGATTCATGGCCGAACCGTTCTTAAGAAGTGAAATGGGCAGTATAGTATAAGCAACCCCGCCTGGCTTTTGGATGAGCATTGAAAGTGGCAAGTTTTGTTTGTATTGTCAAGCAAATCCATACAACAAATCTAAAAGCTTTTTATATTTTCACAAACCGCAGTACGGTCAGGATGTATGAAGAACTGACCAGTTGTATGAAAAGTGATGGGGTGACCCCGACAGCATCTACTGTTTGTGATTAGGCCTACTTAGAATTTTCGGTCTCTCTGTATTGTGTATAATTGATGTGTTTTGGCATTTCTTTTTCACATTTTTTACCATTGCAATTTTCAGCGAATCACAAGACATTTGCAAGTGACGTAGCTGTCAGGAGACCAAACATCTGGGTCTTTATCCAGTGCTGAAAGACCGGCAAGCATTGTCGGAAAATACGTTTGAAGCGGTTAGAAGAGGTGAGCTACCACCAAGACAGCGAAAGAAGTGGCGCAATCTGGAAGAACGTCTCCAGGAACTCAAGCGCCAGTACAACACAGGAGCAAGAAACCTTGACCAGTTGTGGTGTGCAGTCAGCTACATGGTGCCGTCCCCCTGAGCCCTTCCTTCAGCCCAGTCAGCGCAGGAGCCGCCAATTGTGCTTTGCAAAAAATTTGTATGCAATAGTGTTACAATTTTGTTGAAAAGCTAATACATTATGTAACTGAGCCAATGATTTTTTGACATATTTGAGGTTTAAGAACAAGTTATCCTTTTACTGTTAATTTTATTTTGAAGTGGACAAACATTGCCTAGTAATGGCCATTTATTTCGGTATTTGCAGTACATTGCAAGATATTTTGACATATGTTTGAGGGTTAAGAAACAAGTTATCTTTTACTTTCAAGCTTTTGTTTGTTTGTTTTTAACTGTACAAATATTGCAAGATTGTTTCCGCCATTTCCTTGTTTTGGGCTATAGATACTGTGGAGAAATAAACTGTACAAGAAACTTTCCTTTAAAATTCGTTTCTAGCACACTGTTTTTTCTTTTTGTTATTGTTTTTGTTTCTCATTAAAAATATAGAAAATTAAACGTATCCCATTTGTCTTCAGTGTCGTTCAGTGTTTTCATCATAATAAACCTCATTTAAAACTTTTCACGGGCATGAAAAATAACCCCAGAAACGGAATAGCGGCATATCGGGTCGGCGGCACAGCGGGTCGGCGGCATAGCGGGTACCTCCCAGAGAAAGATAGATAGATAGGTAGGTGAATAGGTAGATAGACAGACAGACAGACAGACAGTGTTTTAATAGACACAGAAACAATAAAAAGCCAAAAAATAATAGGAATGCATAATAACAAAACTAACAACACCATACGAGGAGGCAATGTATGTAAACAAAGCTACTAACAGTTGATCAAAACATTTGCGGTGAAAGCAGTGTCATATTTTCATGAGTCATGCAAAATAACATAGAACAGACTCTTAAATCTTGAAAACTTTGTTCGTTTTGTAAAAGGTTCGGAGCCTATTCCAAAACCAGCTCCCATGCTTTGGTACACCTTTGTTAAACAGCGGTTCTGTTTTCAGCGGAAGAATATTCAGATTTTGTTGTAATCTGAAAACAATGAAGATCACATGTCTATTACAATTTTAATGGCTCGGTATGAATACTAATTAACGTTTTGAATAGGTTATTAGTGGCTAAATCCCACAGTGTAGATGCATAATCCACAGTAGACTGAATAAATGAATAACAGAAGTTCTTTTCGGGCATGTAGATTTAGAAAGTGTTTGATCTTGTTTAATTGGTAGGTTTGTAACGCAATTTTAAGGTTAACAAGGAAAAGAATAAGCAAGTAGAGAAAGAAAGAAGATGATGGTAATAATGATGATAATGGTTGTGGTGGTAGTGGTGTGGCGATGGTGATAATGATAATGAGGAGGAGAAGGAGGCGGAAGAGAAAGATGTTAGATGTAGTGGTGGTGGTGGTGGTTTGGTTTCAAGATTTTATTTCAAGAAGAAAACCCAAGGGGTACATGAAGTTTAACAAGACCACAACTTGCAGATGTGGGCGTGTGAAAAATACTCACACACAAATTCGCTCCAAAATGAAAGAGTACAAATTATGGACATGAAAAGTGACAAAGCATTCACAACACAGGAAAGGCATAGCAAACTAACATGATGCCTGAATACATTCCCGGCAACCAACTGCACACTCTCTCTATCTCTATCTGCCAGCACACCACGCGAAACGCAAAGGCATCCACAAGCACACACACACACGCACGCGTGGAACATCAACACGCCAAGAAGCCCGCTACACTCCGGTCACACACACTCCTGCACCCACGCATGCAGGAAGCATTTCAAACTAAACGCCAGGCAAACAATTCAAATTAAAATACAAAAGTTCTCGCGAAGCAACTGCACCAATGTGAGTTGGACCTCCCTGCTAGAAATCACAACCGGTACACAGATACGCGCGCACAAATGCACACAAATGCGGGGACACACACACACACACACACACACACATACGTGGGGGTGCTAGTGTGCTCACACACAATGACATGGCCATTCAAATCTATACCAACAAAGGAAATTAACTTATCCCTAACATGTAATAAAATGCACTGGTGTCATCTAAAGAGATGCGTCAAATCAATAGGTTTTCATTATTTCTTTGAGGAATTTTATAACTTTAATAAGCAAGGATTTATTTGTGGAACTAAACAATTCATGGAATTCATAACATTTGGGTTTCCTCAATAATATTTATTATTATTATTATTATTATTATTATTATTATTATTATAATATCTTGGGATTAATTTGTTTCTTAGCTGCACAAAGAAATGACATTTGAATAGATAATGGAACTCATCACCTAGCTCCTTTTCACCACATTTATCACAGACTCTCTCTGCTCTAGGAACATTTCTTATTCTGCCAATTTGGATGGGAAAAATCTGTGATTTAACGTTCGAAAATGAGTAAAAGTTAATAACAAATTATGAGGAAAAATCGTCAGATAATCTTCAAAGCAGAAACACTTTTTAAATAGTCTATAATTAAGAAATATGTCGTTGTTATCTATATGAGAAAACCATTGTTGCAAATACTGATCTTGTAAACTACGTGTAACTTTGGCTTTAAACCATTCAGATAATAATAATAATAATAATAATAATAATAATAATAATAATAATAAATGGAACTTATATAGCGCTATATCTCGCAAAGACAAATCAAAGCGCATGCATTCGACCTAATCTTACACAGTCATACAACCAATGACAAATAATAGTTCAAACAGATATTACAAACATGGTACTGCAGACCAAATCTATTAAATAAAAGTGCAATAGTCAAATGTTTTTCAAAAGCACACACACACATGCCACACACACACACACACACACACACACACACACACACACACACCACACACACACACAC
>CM054141.1:6837569-6856852 GCA_028751875.1 Rapana venosa
TAGTATGGTAGTAGTAGATTATATAGTAGTAGTAGTAGTATTACAGTAGTAGTAAAGTAGTAGTAGTAAGAGTAGTAGTAGCAGTAAGTATTAGTACAGTAGTAGAGTAGTAAGTAGCACTAGAAGTAGTAGTAGAATTGTAATAGACGTAAGTAGTAAATAAGATATAGTAGTAGATTAGTAGTAGTAGAGTGGTAGTATAGGCACTAAAGAGTATAAGAAGTGTAGAAAGTAGACGTAGTAGTATAATAATAGTATAGTAGTATTAGTAGTAGTAGTATAGTAGTTTTTATATAGTAGTAGTAGTGGTAGTAAGTAGAACAAGTAGTAGTAGTCGTACTAGTAGGAGTAGTAGAAGTTGTAGTATTAGTAGTAAGTATTGCACTAGTAATAGTAGTAGAAGTATAGTTATAGTAGTATTATAGTATTGGTTTAGTAGGTAGTATGTTGTCAAATAGATAGTGGTAGTAGAAGTATAGTAGTATATAGTAGTACGGGTAGTAGTAGTAAAACTAGTAGTGGTAGCATAAGTTAGCAGTAGTAGTAGTAGTAGTATTAGTAGTAGTAAGTGGTAACAGTAGTTAGTAAGTATAGTATACTAGTAGAAGTAGTATTAGGACTAGTGTAGTAGTAGTAGTAGGAGTAAAGTAGTAGTATGTAGTAGTAGTAGAAGTTAGTAGTGTTGTGGGTAGTTAGTAGTGTGTAGTAGTTAGTAGTAAAGTATAGTCTAGGGAGTAGTAGTTTACTATGGTAGTATAGTACTGATAGAAGTACAGTATTAGTAGTAGTATAGTAGTAGTTAGTAGTAGTAGTGTATTGTATTAATAGTAGTGGTATAATGGTGGTGGTGGTAGAGTAAAGTATTAGTAGTGGTAGTAGTGGTATAGTAGTAGTACCATGTAGTAGTACTACTGATAGTATAGTAGTATGGTAGTGTAAGTAGTAGTTGTAGGAGTAGTAGTAGAAGTATAGTAATATTATTGTAGTAGTATTCTAGTATTAATAATACTATTACTAGTAGTAGAGGAAGTAGTAGTAGTAGTTTAGTCGTATAGTAGTATAGGAGGAGTAATATAGCAGTAGTAGTATAGAAGTTTATTGTAGTAGTATAGTAGTTAGAGTAGTAGTAGTAGTAGCAAGTAAGTAGTAGTAGTAGTAGTATAAATAGTAGTAGTAGTAGTGGTAGTAGATAGTAGTGTTGGTAGTAGTAAAGTAGTAGTATAGTAGTGGTGGTGGTAGAAGTAGTAGTGGTATAGTATGTAGTACTAGAAGTAGTAGTAATAGTATAGCAGTGATAGTAGTAGTATTTGTAGTATTATAGTAGTATAGTGTAGTAGTAAAAGTAGTAGTATAAGTAGTATAGTAGTAGAATGTAGTGTAGTGGGAGTAGTAGTAGTATAATAAGTAGTAGTATAGTTGTGGTAGTGTACTGGTAGTGGAGCTGAGTAGTAACTGTATAGTATAGTAGGTACCATTTTGTTGTAGTATAGTATAGTAGTAGTATATATCGTAGTAGTAGTAGTACTAGAAGTAGTAGTAAGTAGTAACTATGTGTATTAGTAGTAGTAGTTCTAGCAGGTGCACAGGACAACAGGTCTTTCCGAAGTCAATAACATCTTAGCGTCTGAATTGTTCGCAGGATATCAGTTCATCTCATTAGTTTTGTTATAGCTCAGGTTCAAGGTTAATTCTTTTCTGAGTAGGCTGATAGAGCTCCTGGTCTGGCAGTGAAAAGTCGCCACAAACAGGAAAATTGCTAGCATTGTGTTCAGAACAACATTTACTAATACAGTCTCAATAGCATGTAGGGGCAAATTTGTCGGGCTGAGGCGTAAAAGGAAGTAGAGTGGGTCAAGATCAATGAAAAAGAAAGACATCAGCATCAACACCAAAAAGACTCTTAGCAAATTTTACACAAACTACATGTTTGCACAGTCCTGTCCCCTATTTTGATTGCAACCAGCAACGCTTTGTGATGAGTATTAAAACCCCACCACTACATCTTCCACGTGAGAGCTTCACAGCTGGGAAGAATAGCACTCATAATGAGAAAGCTTTAAAGTTGTTATGTTTTTTTTCGTGGCAAAATAGGTCTGAAAGACAAACAAATAGCAAAACTACTACAAAATAACAAAGCCCTGGTTCTAAAGGTTGCCAAACTCCCCCCAAGGTCCATGAAAAACTGACAAAGCCTTTTCTTCAATGAGGGGGCTGGGGTCCTTGTGTCCCAATATCAACGTCACGGAAAGATCCCTGGGGCAAGACCTTCACGTCACAACATCTCCTCCATAGTAGGTCAGGTTCGGTGCACTCAGCTTCTGGAGTGCTTTGGGGGACGAGCCCTTTGGAGGGTGGTAGACCGGTTTGCTGGAGTTCTCAGTTTGCAGCCAAGCCCGGGGTGGAGCAGAGCAGGGGCAACCATGGTCACCGTCCTCTGAGGATGGGAGCGTCACGCCGGTGATCCCGTCTCTGCTGTTGAGGTTATGTAAGTAGAGTATAGTATACTAGGAGTAGTAGGCTAGAGTAGTAGTATAGTTTGTAAGGGCAGTTGTAGAGTAGTAGAATAGTAGTAGTAGTAGTAGTATTACTACTAGTAGTAGTAATTACGAGTAGTATATAGTAATAGTAGTAGTAGTGTAGAAATAGAAGTAGTATTAGAAGTAGAAGTAGGTATAGTAGGAGTAGTAATAGTAGTAGTAGTATAGTGAAAGAAGCGGTAGTAGGAGGAGTAGTAGTAGTAGGAGTAGTAGTGGTGGTGTATAGTATAGTGTGGGGGTAGTATATAGTGTAGTACACTATATAGTTAGTAGTAGGAGTATAGTAGTCGGAGTAGTGATAGTAGTATTTAGTAGAAGGTATGGATAGGATTAGTAGAAGGATATTGTAGTATAGTAAGAATATCTATATAGTAGTAGTAGTAGTAAAGTAGTATAGTTGTAGGAGTACTGGGAGTAGTGGTGGTAGTATATAGTATATAAGTAGTAGTATGGTTAGTAGTTGTAGAGCAGCTAGTAGTATATTGGGTCGTAGTAGTAGTGTTAGTAGTATAGTAGAAGTATATATTTGTAGTAGTAGTAGTAGAGAAGCCCTAGTAGTTGTAGTAGAATAGTAAAGTATAGTAGTGAGTATCGTATAGTATAATATAGTAGTAGTTTATAGTATATAGGGTAGTAGTAATAAAAAATATAGTAGTACTAGTAGGATAGTAGGAGGAGAGGAGGAGTAGTAGAAGTAGTTGTAGTAGTATTGTAGTAGTAGTAAGTTTTGTAGTAATAGTGGTAGTATAGTACTAGTATGGGGTGGTAGTATAGGAGGTGGTGGTGGAGTATAGTAGGTAGTGTTTAGTAGTAGTAGTAAGTAGTAGTAGTATAGTAAATATAGCACTAGTAAGTAGGAGTAGAATAGTAGTATGGTATATAATATAGTAGTAGTGGTAACAAGTAGTCGTAGGATATATATTGAGTAAGTAGTAGTATAGTAGTAGTAGTAGTAGAAGTTGTAGTATAGTGGAGTGTAGTAGTATATAGTAGTAGTAGAAGTATATAGTAGTGGTAGTGGTAGTAAGTAGTAGTAGGAGAGTAGTGGTAGGAGTACTGGTAGTGGTAGGAGTAGTATAGCAGTAGTAGTAGCGTATAGTAGGAGTATAAGTAGTAGTAGTAGTAACGGTAGTAGAGTAGTAAGTAGTAATAGTAGGACTAGTAGTAGTAGAAAAGTAGAAGTATAGTAGTACTAGTAGTAGAGTAGTAGAGTAGTAGTAGTATATAGTAGTTACAATAGTAGTGGTAGTTTAGTAGTAGTAGTAGTAGTATTGTTTTATTATTGTTCGTATAGTAGTAGTAGTAGTAGTAGTAGTAGTAGTAGTAAAAGAAGTAGTACTAGTAGTAGTATAGTAATCGTAGTTCTAGTAGTAGTAGTAGTAGTATATAGTAGTAGTAGCGTAGTATAGTAGTATAGTAGGAGTAGTTGTATAGTATAGTGTAAAAGTTCGTAGTAGTAGTATATTGTAGTATAGGACATATAGTAGTAGTAGTGAGTATAGTAGTTGAAGAGAGTAGTAGTGGTGTGGTACTAGTAGTAGTAAATTAGTAGTGTAGTAAGTACTGGTATGGTAGTAGTAGTAGTAGCAGTAGTAGTAGCATAGTAGTAGAGTAGCGGTAGTAGATAGTAGAGTAATAGTATACTAGTAATAGTAGTAGTAAAAGTAGTAGTAGTAAAAGTAGTAGTAGTAACTAGTATAGGAGTAGTAGTATAGTAGAGTAGTATAGTATATAGGAGCAATAGTAGTGGGTTTTTAGTAGTAGTATATAGTATATTGTTTATTATTTTAGTAGGAGTATAGTATATATATTTGTGTAGTAGTAGTAAGTAGTAGTAGTAGTAGTAAAAGAATATACTAGTAAGTAGTAAGTAGTATCGAGTTCTAGTAGTAGTAGTAGGAGTATAGTAGTAGTAGTAGTAAGTGGGACTAGTAGTAGTGTAGTAGTACTAGTAGTAGTAGTAGTTGTAGTAGTAGTTGTAGTAGAAGTAGTAGTAGTAGTGGTAGTAGTAGTAGTTATTTAATTTATTTATTTATGTATTTTTTATTTATTTATTCATACCCCTTTAAGTCACGAGATTCTCCTGCGTGAAATTCGAGGGGTGCTCCCTCCCCGGGAAGAGCACGTCGCCACAAGAGCAGCGCCACCCTTTTTTTTTTTTCTGCAACGTATTTCTTTCCCATCAAGGTGCTTTTTTCTAAGAATTTGCCAGGACAACTCTCTTGTTGCCGGTGGTGCTTTGGCGTGCCTGGGCAAATTTTCCTGTAACACATGGGACCCGGTTTATCGGCTCTGCGAAAGGACTAGCCAACAGACCACCACTCATGTCTAAGGATGGGAAAAGTTTCGGGCCCAGACGGGATACGAACCCGACTTTTTCGCTTTCTAGACAGGCGCGTTTCCTCTAGACCACCGAACCACGTAGTAGTATGTATAAATGTAGTTGTAGAGTAGTAGTAGAAGGATATAGTAGTAGTAGTAAAAGTAGTAGTAGTAGTAGTAGTATTGGAGTACTATAGTAGAAGTGGGTAGATTGTATTAGTAATTGTAGTAGTATAGTAATAGTAGTAGTATATATAGTAGTAGAAGGAGTAGTAGTAGTATAGTAGTAAGTAGTAGTAGTATAGTAGCAGTAGTAGTACTAGCGAGTATAGTAGTAGCTAATTGTCGTAAGTAGTAGCACTAGAATAGTGTAGAATAAAGTAGTAGATGTATCCGTAGTAGTCCAGTAGTAGTAGTTATAGTATAGTAGTTGATAGCTAGTAGGAGTGGGTAAGTAGTAGAGTTGTAGTAGCGTAAGTAGTTGCACTAGAAGTAGTAGTAAAGTAAGTTAGTAGTAGTCGTAGAAGTAGTAGTAGTTAAGTAAGTAGTAGTTATAGTAGTAGTATGGGTATAGTAGTAGTAGTAAGTTGTTTTAGTAGTGGCAGTAGAGTAGTATATAGTGAGTAGCAGTAGTAGTAGTAGTGTAGTAGTATTAGTAGTAAGTAGTAGTAGTAGAAGTGGAAGTAGTAGTAGATAGTGGGAGTAGTAGTATAGTCGTGGGATTCCTTAGTATAGTAAGGTGGTAGTGATGTATAAAAGAATAGTAGCAATAGTTAAGTAGTAGTAGTGTAGTAGAAAGTATATAAGAGAATAGAACAATTGTCCCAGTAGTAGTAGTAGTAGTACTAGTAGTATAGTAGTCATATTTGAGTAAGAGTAGTAGTAGTAAAGTAGTTGAAGTTGTAGTAATAGTAGCTCAGTAGCCGTATATAGACGTAGTGTAGTAGTATAGTTGTAGTAGTGTAGTGGTATAGAAGTAGTAGGATAGTATAGTAGGATATAGTAGAAGTAGTAGTAGTAGTAGTAAGTAGTAGTAGTAATAAAGTAGTAGTAAGTAGTATAGTGTAGTATAGTATTGAGTAGTAGTTTATTGTAGTAGTAGTACTAGATTTACTATGAGTATAGAAGTACTGGTAGTAGTAAGTAGTAATAGTAGTAGTAGTAGTAGAAGTAGTAGTAGTAGCAGTAGTAGTGTAAGTAGTAGTAGTAGTGGTAGTAGTAGTATTTGTAATTGTAGTAGTAAGTAGTAGTAAAGTAGATGTAGTAGTAGTAGTGGTAGTAGGAGTATTAGTATATGTAGTAGTAGTTGTAGTAGTAGTAGTATAGTAGTGTAGAGGAGTAGTAGCATATATGGTAAGTTAAGTAGTAGTAGTAGTAGTATAGTAGTATATTATATAGTCAGTGGGTAGTAGTAAGCACTAAAGTAGTAGTAAGAATAGTAGTAGTCGTAGTAGTAGTAGAAATAGTAGTAGTATTTGTAGTAGTAGAGTGGTAGTAGTAGAACTAGTATAGTATAGTAGTAGTACTAGTAGTAGTAGTAGTAGGTAAGGTAGAAGTATTGTAATAGTAGTAGTGGTATTTGTGTAGTAGTAGTAGTAGTAGTACGAGTGGTGTAGTAGGTAGTTGTAGTAGTATGGTAGTACTAGTACTAGTAAGTAAGTAGTAGTAATGTAGTAGAAGTTGTAGTAGTAGTAGTAGTATTGGTAGTAGTAGCAGTAGTATAAGTATAGTATTAGTATTAGTAGTAGTAGTAGTATAGTATAGTAGGTAGTAGTGTAGACTAGTAATACTATCGGTAGTACTAGTAGTAGTAGTATTGTAGTAGGTAGTAACAAGTGTTACTAATTATAAAAGTAAGTAGTAGATAGTAGTAGTAGTATAGTAGTAGCAGTATAGTAGTAGTAAAAGTAGTAGTGGAAGTAGTAGGAGTGTAAGTAGTAGTATTAGTAGTAGTGAAAAAGTAGTAGTAGTAGTAGTGGTAGTAGTAGTAGTAGTAGTTGAAGTAGTAGTAGTACTAGTAGTAGAAGTAGTAGTAGTAGTAGTACTGGTAGTAGTTGTGGTGGTAGTAGTAGTAATAGTATAGTAGTTATGGTAGTAACAGTAAAGTAGTAGTAGCGTAATAGTAGTTGAGTAGTTGTGTAGTACTATAAATTAGTAGTGGTAGGAGTAGCACTCTATACTAGTAGTAGACGTAGTCGTAGTAATAGAAGTCGTAGTAAAGAATAGTATTGTGGGTATAGTAATAAAGGAGTAGTATAGTAGTAGTATAGTATAGTAGTAGTAGTATAGTAGTATAGTAGAAGTAAGTAGATTAGTATGAAAGTAGTAGTAAGTAGAAATAGTATATATATAGTACAAGTAGTATTGTAGTAAGTAGTAGTAGTAGTAGTAGTAGTATAGAAGTAGTAGTAGAAGTAGTAGTGATAGATATTAGTGGTAGTGTAGTGGTAGAGGAGTATTAAGTAAAAGTATAGTGGTATAGTACTGGTAGTGGTAGTATTATAAAGCAGTATAGTAGTTAATAGTAGTAGTAGAACAGAATTAGTAGTAGTATTAGTAATAGTAGTACTAGTAGTATAGTATAGAGTAGTAGTAGTACAATAGTATGGTCGTTAGAGCCAGTAGTAGTAGTAGTAGTAGTAGTATAGTTTTTTTTATATTGTTGTAAGTAGTAGTAGTAGTAGTAGTAGTAAGTAGACGTAGTAGTAGTAAAAGAAGTAGACAAGTTAAAGTAGTAGTAGTTATAGTTCAAGTAGTAGTAGTAGTAGTAGTAGTTGCAGTAGTAGTAGTAGTAGTAGTAATAGTAGTAGTGGTTGTAGTAGTAGTGGTAGTAGTAGTAGTACAAGTATATAGTATGTTAGTAGTAGTATTGTTAGTAGTATAGTAGTATAGTGGTAATAGTAGTGGTAGTAGTAGTAGGTAATAGTAGTAGTATTGTATACTAGTGTAGTAGTGGTAGTAGGAAGTAGTATGTAATTGTTGTAGTAGTAGTAGAAAGTATAATCATAGTAGTAGTATCGAAGAAGTTGTAGTAGTAGTAGTAGCAGTATAGTAGTACAGTAGTAGTAGTAGCAGTAGTAGAAGTAGTAGTAGTAGTCTAGTAGTAGCACTAGAAGTAGTAGTAGAAGTAGTAGTAGTAGTTAGTAGTGGTATTGTAGTAGTAGTAGTAGTATATAGTAGTATAAGTAGTATAATAGTTTTAGTTTTATGTAGTAGATGTATAAGTCGTAGGAGTGGTAGTAGTAGTCGTAGTTCTAGTAGTAGTAGTAGTATAGTAGTATAGTAGTAGTGTTAGTAGTAGTATGTTAGTGCGAATAGTAGTGTAGTATTAGTAGTAGTAAGTGGTAGTAGTAGTAGTGGTCTAGTAGGAGTATAGTCGCTCAGTAGAGTATTATAGATAGTAGTGGTACCGTAAAGAAGTAGAGTAGTAGTAGTAGTATAGTATAGTACTAGGATATAGTACTAGTAGTAAGAGTAGTAGAAGTAGAAGTAGGAGTAGAATAATTGTAGTAGTAGTAGTAGTGAGTAGTAGTAGTAGTAGTATAGTAGTATAGTATAGTAAATGGTTAGTAGAATAGTAGTAGTAGTGAGTCATAGATAGTATGGTGGTGGTAATAGTAAGTAGTGGTGGTGGGAGCAGTAGTAGTGGTAGTAGTAGTATAAGAATAGAGCACTCAGTAGTAAGAATAAAAGTAGTAGTAGTAGTAGAGTGATAGGAGTAGAGAAGAAGAGTAGTTAGTAGTATTACTAAAGTAGTATTGTAAGTAGTAGTATAGTATAGTTGTAGTAGTAGCCGTAAAAGTAGTTTGTAGAAGTCGTAGTATAGTAGTACTGGTATTAGTGGTGGGTAGTAGTAGTAGTAGAGTAGTAGTAGTAGTAGTAGTAGTGGTAGTAGGTAGTATAGTATAGGAGTATATTAGGAGTAGTATCGATGAGAGCAGTAAGTAGTAGTAGTGGTGGTAATAGTAAGAAGTGGTAGAGTAGAAGTAGTAGAATATAGTAGTAGTATATAGTAGCAGTAGTAGTAGAAGTGGAGTATAGTATAGAAGAAGTAGTATTAGAAGTCACTAGTAGGATAGTAGTAAAGTATTAGACGTAGTAGTAGTATATCGTAGTAAGTAGTATAGTAGTAGTGTATTATACTTTGTAGTGGTAGTAGTATATAGGAGGAGTAGTAGTAGTATAGTAGTAAGTATATAGTAATAGTAGTAGTAGTAGTGGTATAGTAGTATAGTGGATGAGTAGTAGTAGCCGTAGTGGTGGTGGTAGTAGTATATGGATAGTAGTAGTAGTAGTAGTAGAAAGGAGTGTAACTCATAGTATAATAGAAGTATATAGTAGTAGAGTGATAGTAGTATAATATAGTATTTGTAGTAGTAGTAGAAAGTAGTATAGTAGTAGTATATAGTAGTAAGTAGTAGTACTGGTATTGGTAGCAGTGTATATCAGTAGTAGTAGTAGTAGGGTTACCAGTTGTAGTAGTAGTAGTAAAATGTAGTAGTAGTACTAAGTAGTAGTAGTAGTAAAAAGAGTAGTAGTAGTGTGGTAGTGGATAGTAGTAGTAGTGTAAGTTGAGTAAGTAGTACTGGTAGTGGTAGCAGTAGTATAGCAAGTAGTAGTATAGTAGGGTACCAGTTGTATAGTAGTAGTATAGTAGTAGTACTAGAAGTAGTAGTAGTATACTAGTGGTAGTGTAGTAGTAGTAGTAGAAGTATATAATAGTTAGTAATAGTAGTGGTAGAAACGGTTGTGGTGTATATAGTAGTAGTATTAGTAGTGTAGTAGTAGTAGTACTAGTAGTAGAGAGTAGTATTATAGTAGTAGTAGTGTAAGTTAGATTATTGAAGTAGTAGAAGTAGTATACTATAGTAGTAAAGCGTAAGTTCAGTATTAATAATTCTAGTATATAGTAAAGGTAGTAGTAGTATTTGTAGTAGTAAGTGTAGTACTAGTACTAGTGGTAGTAGTAATCGTAGTAGAATTAGTAGTCTAGTGTTTTGTAGTAGTAGTAAGTAGTAGTAGTAGTATTATGATAGTAGTACACGAAGTAGTAGTAGAGAATAGAAGTAGTAGTAGAGTAGTAAGTAGTAGTAGTAATAGTAGTAGTGTAGTGGTGGTGTTAGTATAGTAGTGAGTAGTATAATATAGAGGTAGTATGTAGTTGTAGTATAGAAAAAAGCCCCACTAGTACACTAGTAGTAGTAGTAAAGTGTAAGTAGTAGTATAGAAGTCGCAGTATAGTATAAATAGAGTCGTAGTTATAGTAGTAGTAGTGGTAGTAGTACTAGAAGAAGTAGTAGTAAATAGTAGTATTAGTAGTAGTAGTAGTATAGTAGAGGAGTTAGTGGAAGTCAGTAGTACAGGTTTAGTAGTAGTAGTATAGTAGTAGAAGTGGTAGTAGTATAGTAGTTAGAGTTTTATATATATAGTAGTAGAATGGTAGTAGTAGAGTAGTTTAGTGGTATAGTAACTAATAGTGGAGGTGGGGTAGGAGTAGTAGTGGTGGTGTAGTAGTAGTAGTGGTTGTAGTAGTATAGTAGGAATAGTAGCACTAAGAGTAGTAGGGTAAAGTAGGAGTAGTAGAAGTAGTAGTAGTAGTAGTATAGTGATAGTAGTAGTGTAGAAGTAGTTGTATATATAGTATAGTATGAGAGTAGTATGGTGTAAGTATTATAGTAGTAGTATATATTGTAGTAGGAGTAGTAGTAGTAGTAGTAGTAGTAGTAGAATAGTTAGTAGTAGTAGTAAGAGAAGTAGTGGTCTTGGTAGTGGTAGTAGTAGTAGTGGTAGTAGTACTGGAGTGGTATAGTACTAGAGTAGCAGTACTACCAGTAGAGTAGTAGTATTAGTATAGTAGTAGTAGTAGTATAGTACAGAGTACTATAGTCAGTAGAGTACTAGTATAGTAGAACAGAAGAAGAAGTAGTAGTAGTAGTAGTAGTAGAAGTAGTATATAGTAAAACAATTGTAGTGGTTGTAGTAGTAGTATTGTTTGATTAATTTTAGTAGTAGTAGTATTAGTATAGTAGTCGTAGTTCTAGTATAGTAGTAGAGTGTTAGTTTAGAGTAGCAGTAGTAGTAGTAGTTTAGTATTATAGTAGAAGTAATTAGTAGTAGTGGTACTTAGTAGTAGTGTAGTGATAAGTGTAGTAGTATAGTAGTAGTAGAAAAGTAGTAGTAGTAGTCCGTAGTTTCTAGTATAGTATAGTAGTGTTAGTAGTAGTAGGAGTAGTAGTAGTATAGTTAGTCGCAGTATAGTAGTAATAGTAGTACTATTTATAGTAGTAGTAGTGGTAGAAAATAGAAGAAGTAGTAGTAGAAGTAGTAGAGTATAGTAGGAGTAGTAGTATTGTAGTCGTAGTAGTAGTATAGTAGTAGGAGTAGTATAGGATAGTAGACGAAGTAGTAGTATGTAAAAGTAGTATTAGTAGTAGGAGTAGTAGTAGTAGAGTTAAGTAGAAGTAGTAGTAAGTAAAGTAGTAGTATAGTAGTAGTAGTAAATAGTATAGTATTAAGTAATAGAAGTGAGTAGTAGTATATTGGTAGTAGTAGTCCAGTAGTGTGGTGGAGTAGTAAAGTAGTTGTGTTGGAGTGTAGTAGTAGAAGTAATAGCACTATAATATAGTAGTGGTATAGAGTAGTATAGTAGTGAATAGTAAGTATGATTGAAGTAAGTAGTAGTAGTAAATAATAGTATATAGTAGTTTTGTAGTAGTAGTATAGTAGTAGTAGTAGTATAGTAGTAGTATTAGTAGAAGTAGTAGTAGTAGTAGTAGGAGAAATAGTGGTAGTGGGAGTGGTAGTAGTAGGATTATAGAAGTAGTATGGAGTAGTACTGGTAGTGGTCGTAGTAGTAGTATAACTAGTAGTAGTAGGAGAGTAGTAGTAGGAGTAGAGTGTAGTAGTAGTAGTAGTAGAAGTACTAGTAGTATACTAGTAGTAGTAGTAGTAGTAGTAGTAAGCAATAGTAGTGGTAGTTGTAGTAGTAGTAGAAGTAGTATATTATTGTTTTTATTATTGTAGTAGTAGTAGTTTTTGTAGTACTGTAGTCATAGTTCTAGGTAGTAGTAGTAGTAAGTGTTAGTAGTAGTAGTAGCAGGTAGTAGTAGTAGTAGTATTATAGCTAGTAATAGTATAGTGGTTCTAGTAGTAGTGGTAGTAGTAGAAGTGGGTAGTAGAAGTAGTACAGTATATAGTAGTCGTGAAGTATAGAGTAGTAGTATAGTAGTAGAAGTAGTCGTAGTAGTAGTAGTAATAGTAGTGTAGTAGCAGTTATAGTTGTAGTAGTTAGTAGTTGGGTTTTTATAGTGTAGAACAAGTAGTAAAGTAGTAGTACTAGTAGTAGTATAGTAGTATAGTAGTAGTAGTAGTTGTAGTAGTAGTAGTAGTATAGTAGTAAGTAGTAGTAATAATATAGAATAGTAGGTAGAGTAGTATTAGAAGTAGTAGTACATAGTGGTTGATAGTAGTAGGAGTAGGGTGGTGGAAGTTAGTAGTAGTGTAGTTAGTGGTAGTAGTAGTAGGAGTTAGTACTAATATTGAGTAGTAGAAGTAGTAGTAGTAGTAGTAGTGATAGTATAGTATAGTAGTATTTGTATAGTAGTAGTAGGAGTGGTTAGTGTAGGAGTATAGTAGTAGAAGTAGTAGTAGAAAAAAGTAGTAGTATTACTAATAGTAGTAGTATAGTAACAATAGTAAGTAGTATATAGTAGTGGTAGGGTAGAGTAGTAGTGGGATAGTAGTAGTATAGTAGTAGAAGGATCTAACTAATAGTAGTAGGAGAAGTAGTAGTATAGTAGTAGTATAGTAAGTAGTAGTAGTATTTGTAGTAGTACGTAGTAGTGTAGTAGTAGTAGTAGTAGTTAAGTAGTAGTAGTAGTAAGTAGTACTGGTATTGGTAAGCAGTAGTATACAGTAGTAGTAGTAGTAGGTACCAGTTGTAGAAGTAGTAGTAAAATAGTAGTAGTAGTACTAATAGTAGTAGTAGTAGAGAAGTATAGTATAGTAGTGGTAGTAGTAGTAGCATAGTAGTAAGTAATTAGTAGTTGTGGTAGTAGTACTGGTAATGGTCAGCAGTATAGTAGCAGTAGTAGTAGTATAGTAGTAGTGACCAGTTGTTGTAAGTAGTAGTAGTAGTAATACTAGAAGTAGTAGTAGTATACTAAGTGGTATAGTAGTAGTATAGTAGTGAATAGTAGTAGAAGTAGTATACTAGTATGTATAATAGTAGTGGTAGGAATGGTGTGGTGGTATCGTAGGAGTAGTAGTGGTAGTAGTGGTATAGTAGTAGTACTAGTGGGAGTAGTAGTAACTGTAGTAGTATAGGAGTAGTATAGTAGTATATATATATTATATGTAGTAGAAGTTGTTCAATATTAAGAATCTACGTTTAGTAGTAGAGGTAGTAGTAGTAGTAATTGAGTAGTAGAGTGGTAGTACTATAGTTTAGTAGAAACTAGTACTAATGGTAGTAGTAAACGTAGTAGAATTAGTGTATATTTTTGTAGTAGTAAAAAGTAGTAGTAGGAGTCGTATAATATTAGCAATAGTAGTAGTAGAATAAAGTTGTAGTAGTAGAGTATTAGTATATAGTAGTATTATATATAGGAGTAGTAATAGATGTAGTAGAAGAATTCTAGTAGTAATAATTCCTAGTATTAGTAGTAAGTATTACTAGTAGTAGTTGTAGTATATGTACTACTATAGTATAGTAGTACTAGTACTGTGGTTGTATATTCAAAAATAAATTAGTAGTATAGTTTTGTAGTAGTAAGTAGTAGTAGGGAGTAGTTACATGTAGTAGTAGTTTTTTAAAAAAAAAAATTTATAAAAGTGAAAATGTTTAGATGTGTGGTAGTAGTAGTAGTGGAAAAGTAGTAGTAGTAGAAGTGAGTATAGTAGGATAGTAAAGCTCTAGTAGTATAGATAAAGAAGTTAGTATAGTAGTAGTAGAAGTCGTAGTATAGTAATAGTAGTAGTAGTTATAGTAGTAGTGGTAGTAGTAGTAGTAGTAGTATAGTAGTATCCATAGTGGGTAGTTAGTTGTACTAATAGTGTGGTGGCAGTATAGTAGTGGTGGTGTAGTAGTAGTATAGTAGTGGTTGTAGTAAGTATAGTAGAAGGTGTACACTAGTAGTAGTAGTAGAAGAGAGTAGTAGTTGTAGTAGTATAGTAGAGTGATATAGTAGTGGTAAAGTATAAGTAGTAGTAGTAGTAAGTGAGAGAGTATGGTGGAAGTAGTAAGTATAGTAGTATAGTTAGTAGTAGTAGTAGTGTATAGTAGAAGTTAGTAGTAGTAGTAGTAGGAGAAGTATAGTAGTGGGTAAGAGGTATATTGTAAGTGAATAGTAGTGTATAGTACGGGGTAGTAGTAGACGTAGTAGTGTAGTAAGTACTGTAGTAGTAGTAGTAGTAGCAGACTACCAGATATGGGAGTATAGTAGAGACTATAGTAACAGTAGTAGAGTAGTATAGTAGTAGTAGTAGTAGTATAGTACAATAAGTAGTAGTAACAGTAGATGAAGTATAGTAGTACTAGTAGAGTAGTAGTATAGTAGTATAGTAGAAGCAATATAGGGTTGTTGGAGTAGTAGTAGTATGTTTTATTAGTTTAGTAGAAGTTGTATAGTAGTACGTAGTTCTAGTAGTAGTAGTAGTAGTGTTAGTATAGGAAGTACAGGTAGAAGTAGTAGTAGTATTATAGTATTAAGTAATATTAGTAGTGTACTAGTAGTAGTGGGTATAGTAGAAGTTTGTAGTAAAGTAGCTAGCAGTACAGTAGTAGTAGTAGAGTTATAGGAGTATAGTCGTATCTAGTAGTAGTAGTAGTGTTAGTAGTAGTAGGTAGGTAGTATACGTAGATAGTAATAGTATATATTTTATAGAGTAAGTGTAGTAGTAATAGAAGATGTATAGTAAGAAGTATAGTGAGTAGTAGGAAGAGTAGTAGAAGTAGTGTAGTAGAGAATAGTATTAGTAGTAGTAAGTAGTTTTTAAAGGAATTAGTAGAGAAAAAGTATAGTAGCGTAGAAGTAGTAGTAGTAGTAGTATATAGTATAGTATAGTAGTAATAGAAGTGTAGTAGTATAGTAGTGTAGTAGTAGTACTAGTAGTGGTGGTGGTAGTAGTATAGTAGTAGTGGTTTGTAGTAGTCGTAGTAAAAGTGAAGCACTAGTATTAGTAGTAGAGGTATAGTAGTATAGTAGTAGTAGTGATAGTATAGTGGGTGGAAGTATAGTAGTAGTAGTATATAGATTGTAGTATAGTAGTGAGTAAGTAGTAGTATAGTAAGTAGTAGTATTTAGAAGTAGTCAGTAGTAGTAGGAGAAAAGTGGTAGTGGTAGTGGTAGTATAGTAGTAGTAGAAGTAGTAGTGGTAAATAGTACTGGTAGTGGTATAGTAGTATAGTAGCAGTACTAGTAGGTGTAGGAACAAGTAGTAGTAAAGTAGTAGTAGAGTTAGTAGTAGAGTAGTATAGTAGTAGTCTAGTAGTAGTATAACAAGAAGAAGTAGTAGTACTAGTAGTAGTAGTAGTATAGTTATATAGTAGTAGTTAGTAGTGGTAGACGCACTAGTAGTGGTAGTTGTTAGTACTAGTATAGTAGTATTGTTTTATTATGTATAGTAGTAGTAGTAGTAGTCGTAGTTCTAGTAGTAGTAGTAGTTAGTAGTAGTGTTGTAGAGTAGAGCAGTATATATAGTAGTAGTTATAGTAGTAGTAATAGTAGTAGTGGTACTATATAAGTGGTAGTATAGAAGTGGAGTAGAATAGTAGCAGTATAGTAGTATAGTAGTAGTAGTATAGTATAGTAGTAGTAAGTAGTAGGAGTAGAAGTAGTAGTGTAGTAAGTAGCACTAGAAGAGTAGTAGAAGTAGTAGTAGAAGTCTAGTTAGTAGTATAGTAATAGTAGTAGTAGTAGTAGTAGTAATTATAGTATAGTAGTAGTGGTAGTAAGTAGAACAAGTAGTAGTAGTAGTAGTATAGTAAGTAGTTAGTACTAGTAGTAGTATATAGTAGGAGTAGTATATGTGAGGAGTAGTAGTAGTAGATGTATAGTATAAGGCCAAAGTAGTAGGAGTAGTAATAGTAGTAAAGGATATTTGTAGTAAGTATTAGAATAGTATAGTAGGTGTAATATAGTAGTGGTATAGAAATATAGTAGTAGTAGTAGTATAGTAGTATACTGGTACAGTAATCTACTAGTAGGAGTAAGAAGGACTAGATAGTAGTAACAGTAGAAGACAGTAGTAGTACTAAGTATAGTATAGTAGTAGTAGTAGTAGGAGTAGATGCAATAGGAGTGGTTGTGTAGTAGTAGAGTAGTAGTAGTTGTTTTATTAATTGTAGTAGTAGTATAGAGTAGTGTCGTAGTTCTAGTAGTAGTAGTAGTATAGTATAGGTTAGTATATAGTAAGCATATACTACATATAGTATTTAGTAGAAAGTAGCAGTAGTAGTAGTAGTAGTCGTAGTTGTAGTAGAAGTAGGTGATAGTGGTAGTAGTAGTATAAGATTAGTACTAAGTATAGTAGTATGGTAGTAGTAGATTATATAGTAGTAGTAGTAGTATTACAGTAGTAGTAAAGTAGTAGTAGTAAGAGTAGTAGTAGCAGTAAGTATTAGTACAGTAGTAGAGTAGTAAGTAGCACTAGAAGTAGTAGTAGAATTGTAATAGACGTAAGTAGTAAATAAGATATAGTAGTAGATTAGTAGTAGTAGAGTGGTAGTATAGGCACTAAAGAGTATAAGAAGTGTAGAAAGTAGACGTAGTAGTATAATAATAGTATAGTAGTATTAGTAGTAGTAGTATAGTAGTTTTTATATAGTAGTAGTAGTGGTAGTAAGTAGAACAAGTAGTAGTAGTCGTACTAGTAGGAGTAGTAGAAGTTGTAGTATTAGTAGTAAGTATTGCACTAGTAATAGTAGTAGAAGTATAGTTATAGTAGTATTATAGTATTGGTTTAGTAGGTAGTATGTTGTCAAATAGATAGTGGTAGTAGAAGTATAGTAGTATATAGTAGTACGGGTAGTAGTAGTAAAACTAGTAGTGGTAGCATAAGTTAGCAGTAGTAGTAGTAGTAGTATTAGTAGTAGTAAGTGGTAACAGTAGTTAGTAAGTATAGTATACTAGTAGAAGTAGTATTAGGACTAGTGTAGTAGTAGTAGTAGGAGTAAAGTAGTAGTATGTAGTAGTAGTAGAAGTTAGTAGTGTTGTGGGTAGTTAGTAGTGTGTAGTAGTTAGTAGTAAAGTATAGTCTAGGGAGTAGTAGTTTACTATGGTAGTATAGTACTGATAGAAGTACAGTATTAGTAGTAGTATAGTAGTAGTTAGTAGTAGTAGTGTATTGTATTAATAGTAGTGGTATAATGGTGGTGGTGGTAGAGTAAAGTATTAGTAGTGGTAGTAGTGGTATAGTAGTAGTACCATGTAGTAGTACTACTGATAGTATAGTAGTATGGTAGTGTAAGTAGTAGTTGTAGGAGTAGTAGTAGAAGTATAGTAATATTATTGTAGTAGTATTCTAGTATTAATAATACTATTACTAGTAGTAGAGGAAGTAGTAGTAGTAGTTTAGTCGTATAGTAGTATAGGAGGAGTAATATAGCAGTAGTAGTATAGAAGTTTATTGTAGTAGTATAGTAGTTAGAGTAGTAGTAGTAGTAGCAAGTAAGTAGTAGTAGTAGTAGTATAAATAGTAGTAGTAGTAGTGGTAGTAGATAGTAGTGTTGGTAGTAGTAAAGTAGTAGTATAGTAGTGGTGGTGGTAGAAGTAGTAGTGGTATAGTATGTAGTACTAGAAGTAGTAGTAATAGTATAGCAGTGATAGTAGTAGTATTTGTAGTATTATAGTAGTATAGTGTAGTAGTAAAAGTAGTAGTATAAGTAGTATAGTAGTAGAATGTAGTGTAGTGGGAGTAGTAGTAATATAGTAAGTAGTAGTAATAGTAGTAGTTATGGTAAGTAGTAGTAAAAGTAGTATAAGTGAGTTAGTATAAGTAAAGAAGAGTAAAGTAATGTAGAGTATAGTAAGTAGTAGTAGAGTAAAGGTAAAGTAGTAGTTATAGTTAAGTAAGAGTAGTAAGTAGTAGTAGAAAGTAGAGTAGTGTAGTAAGTAGTAGTAAGAGTAAGAGTAAAGTAGTACAGTAGTAATAGAGTAGAGGTATAGTATAAGTAAGTTAGTGTAAAGTATAGAGTAAGTGTAAGTTAGATGTTAGAGTAAGCAGTATAGAAGTATGTAGAAGTAGTATAGTAGTAGTAGAGTAATAGTAGAGTAGTAAGTAAGTAGTAAGTAGTATAGTTAAAGTGTTAGTATAAGAGTTGTACAGTGTGTTAGTGATTAGTAGTAGTGAAAATAGAGTATAGAGTTAGTGAGGTAAGATAAGTTAGTAGTAGTAGAGTAGTTAGTAGTAAGTAGAGTAGTAATAGAGTAGTTTGTAAGTTATAAGTAAATTAGTAAGTATGAAGTTGAAGTAAAGTTAGTATGTAGTTAGTAGTTAAGTAGTAGAAGTAGTAGAGTAGTAGTAGTTAAAGTAGTTAGAAGTGAGAGTAAGTAAGAGATTAGTAGTATAAGTAAAGGATGAAGAGAGTAGTAGTAAAAGAAGTTAGAGAGTAAGTAGTTAAGTTTGTAAGTAGTAGTAGTAAGTAGAGGTAGTAGTAAGTAGTAAGTTAAAGTAAGTAAGAGAGAGACGTAATAAGTAAAGTAAAGAAATAGTTAGAGTTAAGAGTAGATAAGTATAAGTAGTAAGTGTAAGTAGTAGTAGTAGAGTTGAGGAAGAGTATAAAATAGTAGTAAGTAGTAGAGTAGATAGTAAGAGTTAAGTAGAAGTAGAGTATAGTGTAAAGTAAGTGTATAGTAAGTAAGAGTAAGTAGAGTAGTAGAAAGTAAAGGTAATAGAAGAGTAGTAGTATAGATGTAAAGTAGTATTAGTTAGTAGTAAGTAGTAGAGAGTAGTTATAAGTAGAGTAATATGTAAGTAGTAGAGAGTAAGTAAGTAGTAAATGAAAGTAGAGTAAGTAATAGTAAAAGTGAAAGGTAGTAGTTGTAAGTAATAGTAGTAGTAAAGTAGAGTAGTAAGTAGTAAAAGATAGTAAGTAAGTAGTGTAAAAGTTAAGAGTAGAGGAGTAGTAAGAAAGTTATAGTAAGTAAGTGTAATAGGGGGAGAGAGTGGTTGTGTAATAAAGGTTATAAATGTATAATGAGTAAAATTGTAAGGGGTCTTGTGTTAAATTAAAGGAGAGAGTAATTAAAAGTTAAGGTAAAAGGGGTTTTTTAAGAAGGTATGTTATAAAAAAAGTAGTAGAGAGGTTTAAAGTGTGTAGGTGTAGGTAGTGGTAAAATTGTTAAGGAGTTTTTAGTGTTATAGTGAAGGGGGTTTGGGGAAAAATAGGGTTTGTAGTGAAAAAAAAAAGAAGTTTGTAAAAAT